>CALNXI010002625.1:25600-40974 GCA_942486025.1 Porites evermanni | reverse complement strand
ATGTAGCCAGCTCTGATGTTAAAGGCACAAGGGCTAGGCAAAATAGCAGAGGTGAGAATGAATCTCCTTGAAAGATCCCTCTTTTGATCTTGATTTGATCTGTTGTGATACATCCATCATTGTAAGATAGCTTCATCGTAGTTTTCCAGTTGCTCATTGAGGTTCTCATGAACTTGATTAGTTTTTCATTAAATTTGTAAATCTGTAAGGTCTTCAGTATCCAACTGTGAGGAACACTATCATAGGCTTTTCTGTAGTCTATCCAAGTCATACTCAAGTTCTTTTTCTTCTTTTTGCAGTCTTCTATGATCATTTTATTTATTAGGAGCTGATCTTTGCATCCATATGAACCCCTGACACAACCTCTCTGTTAAAGTTGCACTGTAAAGTTTAGATTACAATGTACAGGAAATTCACAGTGCAGCCGTGTTAAGTCATCCATTAATTATCTTAACTGATTAGCTTTGGCAGAGGAAAAATAAACAACCAGGAAAACAAAACAAAGCATACTCTGTAACGATAGTTAGTATGAAAGGGGAAAAAAAGAAGGAAGAGGGTTGGGCAGGAATACTACAAGAGCTGATACCTTATTACAGTAAGTCCAATTAAAAGTAAAAGGGGGATCTACCTTGGTGTTAGAACCTAATATGAACTTTTTTCCTTCGTGTTGCACGTTTTTTATCTTAGGTTTTATTACGCTAACTTCTCTGTTTCCTTAATTTTCTTCTTTACGTTATCCGCGAGTTTTACGCTTCGAACACTGAGAATAAGCCTGAAAAGGGTATGAAATTTCAATATAGATCATAATAAACGAGAAAATAGCTACAAACAACAAGAGATCAGAAAAAAAAAAAATTGTGGACCAACTACACGATTACATTTTGTATAGCCAAAAGTAATGACTAGCTAGTTCTCATAGTTAATGAAATTAAAAAATGCCGATTAAATGAAGCTAAGGTCGCTGAAATAGTTGTTTCTTCTGGTTAGTTTTGGTTGTGATCACTCCTTTCTCATTTTGCAGGCCAGTATGTTTTCATTGAGACATCATCCCCACGTCAGGCGGGTGACAAAGCGTATTTCCTCAGCCAGCCATTTGACCCAACCACTAGTAGTGGTATATGTTTGAAGTTCTGGCATCATATGAAAGGAGCATCCATTGGAACTCTAAATGTTTATATTTATACTGGTAACTTCTCTTCCATGTATCTGCTTTGGCAAAGGAAGGGAAACAAAGGAAACAATTGGATGCTTGGACAAACTCCCATCAGAAGCAGTGTCAAGTATCAGGTAAAGAGAGAGTTTCATCAGTCAGTTCATTAGTCGACGTCCATAGACTTGCTGGCATCATGCTCAAATTTAAAAACGCATCATGTGTTCTGAAGGGAAGAATTTCAGCTCTAAATCCATGTGGAATGATTACGCTAATGAGTGTTGTAAGAATGCTCTGGAACTACTTTTGCACAATCTTATATAGAAACTAAAAATAGACTAGATGTACCTTTGGCACAATGATTGTTAAGTTTTGTGAATCTGTTATAGATGTAAATTGACGAGACTGTGTTCGTAATTAATGATTTTGATTCTGATATCGCCTTTTTCACCAACACTTGGCTCTCAAAAGATATCCCAGAGGGCTCTATTATTATCAACGAATCCCAGTTATTTTTAAAGATATGTGTTTTTAGGCAGTATGGAAGCGTCCGCTTATATACGTCAGAGAGTCGATAGTCTCTGAAATATTATCCGACCTTTTATAATGCTGACCTGTTTCAAGAGGACTCCTGCTGAGCATTAGCTGCTGTTGAGGGTGACGAGTTACAATTTGAAAGGATTACCATTAATTGGTGTTACGATTCAGAACAATTTAGTATGGAACAGTTAAAAGAAAACTAGTAACATCCAAGGCTGGCAATCGCTTTTATTTATTATGCCAACACAAGTGGGTCAGGACCAACTCATTTAGTCACGTTTTATTGCTCAGTTATTAGATCTGTTTCAGAACACGCTTGCCAGGTGTTTAATACTAGAATCTCCGGCTACCTATCTGAAAGAAAGAAGCGATTTTAGCGGCTTGCGATAAGGATTTTATTCCCTGAAGACATCAAGGCACTTGAAGCAGCCGGCATCCCCATCTTGGCAAACGTGAACTAGAGACATTACAGGCATTCTTACCTTCTACCCTCAAGAAGTACCTTTAGCACTTTCTGCTGCGCACCAAGTGTCGCTTCAATACCTCCGTATGCAGAACCAACAGATATGACGACTCATTTTGTATTTCCACTCCGAACATAATGCCATCCTTTTCACTAACAAACAACAACCTAAGGCGAGGACATACCTGACATACCATAACATACCTGTATTTGATTTTAAAAGGTTGTGTTCGAAGGAGTTTGTGGAAATAGCTTCACTGGCGACATTGCTTTGGATGACATAACATTTACTGTTGGTGCAGGGAGTTGCCCTCTGCTGCCGAATGATGGTGAGTGCATAGAGTTTTGTCTTCTTTTTGGAGAGCACATGCTTTCAGCTACGCATGCTTTTCATACACGTTGACGTTTTGAGTTTAAATTTGTTTAGTCATGGGATTGTTTTTTCTTGGAGTCGAGGTTGATTCAAAAATCCGTATGTTTCATGTGTTGTACGATTTTTGAACAAATTGCTACCTAAATACTGTCATTTATTACCAAACAAAGAATCGTCCATGTATAGGACGATTATGATACCAATGAACATTAATGTTATAATTGGAAGGTTTAATGATTTTTCAAATTGAAAGGTGAATTTAGACGTTTCCAAGTTGCTCCTAAATACGTTCCAAGTTTTGTAGGTCCATTTATAGGTGTTTTCATCCTTCACACAATGCTACCCTACTAGAGATTATGAGAAATGGGGGATATTAAATATGGAACAACATTTAAAATACATTTGGGAGCTGAGAATCTTATCTGCCTGACTTTGTGTATATGTTTTGTGAGCATTAAATAGCACAATTTTGCAAAATTTATATAAAAAAATAAAAAAAACTTTTTTATAGCAACTGTTCGATTCAACTGCACCTTTGAAAATAACCTCTGTACTTGGACTCAGGACAAAACAGATGAGTTTGACTGGACTCGGGCATCAGGCTCAACATCTTCATCCTCAACAGGACCCTCTATAGACCACACAACAGGCACTTGTAAGTAATTCTTTTGAGTACATTTACTTTACACGTGGAGGAAAATGGTTTAATAGGCAAGTCAACAGAATTTCTACCCAACAGAAACTAGTCTTAGATGCCTTGTTTAAATAAGCAATAAGCGAGGTGTCTACCTGAAATAAAATAAAAGAAAATGCATTAATAATTGTCGGGACCAGTCCTAAGTATGCAGTCAGGGAGGTGCCCATCTTACGGAGGTCTTTGTCACAAGACAGTCGCCTGCACCTAAAAGTACGTTTTATTTGCTCTGCACTTGACTCTCCGGTCCTTTTACCCATTTAAAATGGTTTTAAAGAATATATTGCCTTTCCCTCTTCTCTTGGATTACATTATACCGTTACTTATGCTTTAGCCCTCAATGCAAAGTTACTACTTCTCACTCTGTTCTCCCTATACTCAAACGGCTGATTCTGCATTAGGCTGTAGCCAGTGTATGGGTTTGAGCATGTAAGAACATTAACTGAGGGGGATCTTAAGGTGTTTTTGTTGTTTCACCAGTCGTTTATCAATGTTTACTTTGGTCCAATATTCTCCAGTGTTGGAGGGAATTAAGACTAACATGGTTAGATACTTTAAATCAATGGAGTGCTATCCTGACCTCTGTGCAGAAACCCAGAAGTAATACCAATGATCTTTTCATGTATCTTTTTAATCCACTATTTAAAGTATTTAAATGTAGTGGTGCAGTGATTTCCTTTTGGTCATCTGGTGACCAGACACAACGCATTCAACGATAGGTGAGTTTTCTGTCTAATTCCTCACAGTAAAAAACACACCTTTCCCAGCTAATATGTTAATAGTGTAAACTTTCTGGCGCTGCTATAACAGTCTGGTGCATTCTTCCGTTGTGTATTTCTTGTCCCCTACGCTTGTAAAGGCAAAAAGAGTCACCGGCGACCACATAACAATGCTAAAGCATTTCCCTGATCCGAGATGAATAGCACTATGACTTTGCCGGAAATTGTTTAACAGTGCATGATGAACTTTGAAACTTTAACAGTATAGTGTTGCACGCTTTCAGCAAATGGATGGTATATATACATTGAAACATCATCGCCAAGAAAGCCAAATGACGCAGCAAAGCTTATAAGTTCAAATGTTCCCGGTACCACTGTTAGTGGTGGAAAGTGTCTGTCGTTTTGGTACCACATGTATGGAGCAGACATCAATACCCTTAGAGTATTTGTTAGGAGTGGTTCTGTTGACACCCTTCTGTGGACAAGGACAGGGACGCATGGAGATGTTTGGCTTCAGGCAATGATCACAGTCAATAGCAGGAGTCGTTTTCAGGCAGGTTCAGGGTTGCTTGACCAGAAAAAACTGTTGTTCTTGTTTAAAACTTGCCTTTTGATGGACAGTGTAAACAAAAATATAAAAGAACGAACATTTGTGACATTTTATGATATAAATGAATATACAAGTAATAGCTTTGCCAATGTTGTGATAAATAAAACCCACGTACACACACAAACACAAAAAAACTTTTGGTAACATAAAATGTAATTTGTGGGCGTTAGCTTAATATATGTAATATATACTAGAAAAAATATAATAACAAAAATCATAATGATAAGTTTTTAATTGCAAATGATTTATTTACCGCTGTATTTGACAACGAATAAATGCGGTTTAAGTGCCTTGCATTACAGAGAAATTGTTAATGTTACGTTTAACACAAAACAAATATTTACTAGTCTCTACAGGGACCAGTTGTTGCTTCAGTTGCTAGGCGATTTTTTTTTTCTCTAACGTATTTTGGAACAACTTCTTGTACAAATTTTTGAAAGTAAATTTCAGTAATCTAACGGTCAATATTGGACCAGGTAGCAGTACTGTGGACTGTGACCCCCTGACGTCATAATTTTTTTTAAAAAAATTTGCCGACTTGAGGACTTCTTCTGGGTAACAGTTTAATTGTTACACGTCACGTAACCTAACGGGAACATTCGGAAAAAAAAAAAACTTTCATTAAATTTGTCTGTTTATTTTCCGAACAGGTTGTATTTGAGGGTGTTTGTGGCAAAAGCTTTCAAGGTGATATAGCAGTTGATGATATTGTTCTCAAAAATGGTTTTTGTCCATCCCTAAAAGCGTGTTCATTTGAAGATGTCCAAATGTGCGGATGGACCAATGAAAAGAGGTAACCTTTATACAATCATGTTGTTTCTCTTAAGTGAAAGTATTGGTTAGGAATGGTCTCAGTGAATTTCATTCTTGACGGATTCTAGTATATTGAACCCTAGTTTTGAATACATACATACATACATATACATACATACATACATACATACATACATACATACATACATACATACATACATACATACATACATACATACATACATACATACATACATACATACATACTTACATATATACATACATACATACATACATACATACATACATACATACATACATACATACATACATACATACATACATACATACATACATACATACATACATACAAATATTGTTGCTCCCTAAAAGGGCTTTTCAGGACCAATATTACAAGACAAAAAATTAAAAAGGAATACTAATCGTCACCTTGAATAAATATGTGTAAGCCCTTGAGGTTTCTGAATAGCTATTGAGGCAAAAGGATCACTTCCTAGCTACTGTGAGCTCAGGTCAGTGGAAGGAGCAGCAAGGCTGGTGTGTCTTGTCTAAATTAAAATTCAAGGAAAGGCGTTTGTGATTATATTGTTACTTTTGATATTAAGCACTTTTTACAGATCTCCAGGGTAACAAACCAAAACAGATCCCAAAACAAAAGTGCCCTCATTGACCATCGATTATTTCAAGCAAAACCTTAAAGATCTTTCTTTTAGCCAACTACTATAATCCCCACCTTGTCTTCGCATACATCATAGATTCACCATCACCTGGAATTAGCTGTCATCTCTAGGTAACCTTCCTTTATCTTTTTTTCTCCATCTGCAACTCCACAGCGTTAAGCTCGATTTGCCTTTGACACTAAATGTGCACTCTAAGTCTAAAATCCGCAAAAAGTAAATTTTCACTCATGTTGTTTTGAACTGTTGTTTCGTTGTTTTTCCTATCCTACACAATTTCGCTGCCAGTGTCACTTAAGTGTAACTTAGACCGTGCTTTAGGAAATGTTTAAACCTCCAGATCTCTTCTTTAGTGGGTTATTTCAAATGTTTTTCTAGTCTACGTTATATGCTTTAATGAAACTGTTGACGAAAAATGGTGTTTAGATAAAAGCGTTCAGCAAAGTGAAAATGACTTAGAACGCGGTTTTGTTAAACAATAGCAATACTCCATTTAAATAACTGACCCATTGAATTTAGAGCGTTTGCGAGGAGAATCACTGAGAAATAATAGAACTGACTCAAAATTTTCATTTTGGTGTTGTGGATCAACCTATTTAGAAGAAAAACCTGACTTTATTTCTAATGAGGTTTAGCTCATAACTTTAGTAATAAACCTGGTGTACTATTCTTTTTAATGCTTTAGTTCTGATGACTTTGACTGGACACGCCAGAGTGGTTCGACTGCAAGTTCCGGCACTGGCCCGGCAAATGACCACACCTTTGGAACAGCAAAAGGTTATTACATGTACATCGAAACCTCGTCTCCAAGAAGGCCAGGAGACAAGGCAATGCTGGCGAGCCCTAAATATTCATCAGCAAGAGGAAAATGCCTGCAGTTCTGGTACCACATGTATGGAAGTCACATAGGGACCCTTAATGTTTACATAAAGCGCATACTTCTCGGAAGAGTCACATACTCTTTGAGTTGGTCTAGATCAGGCAATTATGGAAATCAGTGGTGGATTGCCCAGGTACAGAGAAACATCTTTAATAACAGATATAAACAACAACCGCAACAAGCGAACTTGTCACAAAAATGCTTTCTCTTTCTTCTGCTTTCTCTTTTTAAGAACTGGAAGGTGTTTAATTCAGTTTTTTTTCAACAGCCAAAGGTATCTAAAATAATTGCCTGAAAGACAGTGTGTTAGATAGTAATACTTCTTATGCTATGCATCTGCTTAAACTGTCTTTAGAAAAACTTGTTCGTCGGTGATTTATATCGATGTAATCAGGTCAGCAACAAAAAGAAACATTATGGTTGGTTTCTCTACTCTCTTACCACTGTTAAGTACAATTGCTATCTTACAGACTTTGCTGAATTTCTGAATGGATTGGCGCGTGCCTTGAAATTTCTTGAATATCTCCGGCTTAGAAAATAACCATACGAGTCCTTACGATGTCTTGAAAATAGCTTTGGGTGCTAAAAAATTAAGTCCTTGAAATATTTTGCAGACTTCATCTTTCCCAGGTTCTTAATTGACGAATGTGACATTAAGTGATGGTTGCAGATGAGTACTGAGCAAAAAAAAAAATTGTAGAAGACCAATTAATGAAAATGGTGATTATTGGTTGGGTTTTGCACTGCATGAAGCCCTTTAAAACTACAAATCGTGTCCTTTAAAGCCCTAAAAAAGGTCCTTGAATTCTTGGTCACCAGTATGGTATGAATTCCGATAAATGTATTGTCAGGTTCCTCCAGTTACAACAATATTTAACAGCTCCTTTGACAACGGGTGATTTCTTTTAAAACCACTGGCACTGGTTTTAAATGGGTTGTGACTTTCCTACCAAAGAAAATGCAAGCAGTCCTTGTTTTTAGGGCAAATGTGTATTAAACAGGACATTTAAGTAAAGCCTTTGTACACAGGGATGAGTAACATTACGACAAAGTTCATTCCCTCACCAGTAATTCCTACCGTTGGAAATTTTTCTTCTTGGCAGGTGAAAATAACATCAAGTTCTGATTATTGGCTAGTATTTGAAGGAGTACGAGGGTCCAGTTATGAGGGTGACATAGCCATAGACGATGTAGAGTTACTTGACAATTCATGCCCACCTCCAGGTGATTGTAACTTCGAAAAAGATATGTGTACTTGGCTCAATGTGCCAAAGAGTGACGATTTTGATTGGCTTCGCCGCAGTGGCTCCACACCAAGTTCCAACACTGGCCCTTCCACTGACCACACAACAAGCTCATCTGTAGGTTAGTACTATAGTGGGAATTTAAAATCATTTGCTCTATATTTAGTAACCAGTCCTTTTCGTTTAATCTGGGGAAGCTTCCTTCACTTGGCCATTTTTTGCTGGAGGCTGACAACGCAAGGCCTTTTTTATCTTTTCTCGTGAATGTAACAGTTTTGCTCATTACTGTACTCTAAAAACAGCTTTTGTGGCTCCCTGAAACCAGCTACACTTGAAGATACAATCTTACGTTATTTTAATTCAAGTGTCTGCTTGGGGGTAGTCATCGACTCTAAATTATCCTGGCAGCCTCAGATCACCGCTGTTTGTAAGAGATGTAGTCGAAAAGTCAAACATCTAAAAATAAAGCGATTAAGGGTTCTACCCAGGAACGTCCTGGAAGCCATTTACTTTAGAAGCATTGTTCCCGGCGTTACGTATGGCATGCTAGTCTGGGGAACTTGTTGCCCCTCCTTGTTATATGATATTGAACTCATCCACTTAATAGCAAGATGGAGACCTTGAAACGTATTCACTGGCAGCCCTTAACTAATGTTTACAAACTTAGGTTAACCTCACTCATGTACTCAACTTACTATGGTTTAATACCTCAACTCATCTATGACTTATTCCACAAAACCACAATAAGCAGCGACCCTATAACCTAAGAAGGAGGGATGGATTTAACTTACCAAAGTACAAATACTCCATCAGAAGAACATCCTTATTCTACGGAGGGCTTTTTGTGTGGAATATCCTGCCCGAGTCATATAAACTTTCTGATAGCGATGCAAGTTTTAAGAAAAAGAAAAAAAGACCAGGCACTACTACATAAACTAAGCTTCCAGAAGGAATCATGCCTGATTAGAAATAAGGATGATGATTTTTATTATTTTTGAACAATTTATTTATTTACTCTTATAAAATTAACAAAAGATTACAAAGGACATAGTAATCGTTTTAATAAATCAATGTTCACGTACAAACTTTTAATTGTTTGATGTATACCTCACCTGTATGTTTTAGTTAATGCATTTAGATCTTAATTAGTCTGCCTTGCTGGCGGTATTGTGTAGTAGTCGAGTGAGTTTTGGCGGCGGAGCCGTTGTAATATAGTCGAGTTAAGTCGCGGCGAAGCCGCGAGAAATACCGCCTGCCAGAGAACCATGATTTTTCGAATGCCGTCCACTTTTGTCACCTTAGCTGATCCCAATTAAATCAGCTAATCAAAGAGAAGCCTGCAATTTGAAACATCCGATTATTTTCGCGCGAGACAGTGTAGAAATAAACGTTGACAGGCTAAACACGACTCCTAAGCACTTTGACTGAAAAAATCTTTTTTTGCCACACTACGCTTAACATTAAAAGGTCATGAAGTTGGGTTGTTACATGCATACTGAGTAACCATTTCCTGTGGTTTATTCTTCTGTAGGCCTAGGTGTTCCTGATAGGATCTGATCTCAGATGCAGTTGTAAAGTGTTTTAATTTTCTTTGACCTTTGTTTCTTACGGCTAAATAAAGACAATTCTGGCGCTGTGAAGTTTAAAGACGCTATTTCGGCAATTTGGTCAACAATTATGCTCTTTTTAAAGGGGAAACCACAATCACTTACGTCTTTTCCAGTTTGCCATCTGCTCCCTTAATTGGGAGATATTTCCGAAGGATCATCTAACATGATTGACATATGTATGGCCCTCGACCAATCCGTTTCTCCGCACACTGGTGTACCGACTATTCAAAACACCGGGGTTTTCTGGCAGGCGGTATTTCAACCGCGCCGCCAAAACTTTAATCGCACCCACACAATACCGCCAGCTACGCAGGCTAGATCTCAATGTTTTTAAATAGGCAGGTCCACATCATCCTCTGGCTGACTTTTACCAACCTACGTTAACAAATAAAGCTATGTATGTATGTATGTATGTATGTATGTATGTATGTATGTATGTATGTATGTATGTATGTATGTATGTATGTATGTATGTACGTATGTATGTATGTATGTATGTATGTATGTATGTATGTATGTACGTATGTACATATGTACGTATCTACGTATGTACGTATGTACGTATGTACGTATGTACGTATCTACGTATCTACGTATGTACGTATCTACGTATGTACGTATGTACGTATGTAAGTATGTATGTATGTATGTATGTATGTATGTATGTATGTATGTAGGTAGGTAGGTAGGTAGGTAGGTAGGTAGGTAGGTAGGTATGTATGTATATATGTATCTAAAACCCTTAGTGTGTTTTTTCTGTTAGCTCAGCTGGTATTAAGCTAGCTTATTAATTCCAGGCTTTTAGGAGGAGAGAACGGCGCAAAGAGACAAACAGGAAAAAAAGCAGGCGTGATAAAAAGTAGTGTTAAGTAAGCGGAGCCAGTACATAGATATTATTATTATTATTATTATTATTATTATTATTAGTATTAGTATTATTATTATACAATAATAAAACTTTTATTGTGTTAATGATATATGAAATAAATCATGTATGAACAGCGGAAATGAAATGAAAATGAAGAAAATGATCGTCGCAGTGAACGCAATTTATGCAATTGCGTAAAGAAGCCAAAACAAAACAAAATCAGGACTTCAACGATGAAGTCCTGAATTTTTTTTCAGGCTTCTTAACGCAATTGCATAAATTGCGTTCACTGCGACGATCACTTCTTTATTTTCAAAACCTTTATTTATAACAAAGCTAACTATAAAATCCTATTTACAATTAATTTGGCTCAAAAAACTCTTCAGTCAAAGCACTAATTTCAATTCCTTTCCGGATTAAAATGAAAAAAGCCACTTACATGTAAAATACATAGATAGTCGAAAAATTATTATTATTATTATCATTATTATTGTTATTATTATAATTATTATTATTACATGGCAAAGATTGTTTAGATTGCATTTATTTTGCTCAGCATTTCCCTCAGTTGCAACTTGGCCTGCTGATGTCAGTTTTCACCCCTGAGTTGCACTGTAAAGTTTAGATTACAATGTACAGGAAATTGACAGTGCAGCCGTGTTAAGTCATCCATAAATTATCTTAACTGATTAGCTTTGGCAGAGGAAAAATAAACAACCAGGCAAACAAAACAAAGCATAGTCTGTAACGATAGTTAGTATGAAGGGGAAAAAAAGAAGGAAGAGGGTTGGGCAGAAACACTACAAGAGCTGATACCTTATTACAGTAAGTCCAATTAAAAGTAAAAGGGGGATCTACCTTGGTGTTAGAACCTAATATGAACTTTTTTCCTTGGAGTTGCACGTTTTTTATCTTAGGTTTTATTACGCTAACTTCTCTGTTTCCTTAATTTTCTTCTTTACGTTATCCGCAAGTTTTACGCTTCGAACACTGAGAATAAGCCTGAAAAGGGTATGAAATTTTAATATAGATCATAATAAACGAGAAAATAGCTACAAACAAAAAGGGGTCAAAAAAAAATTGTGGACCAACTACACGATTACATTTTGTATAGCCAAAAGTAATGACTAGCTAGGTCTCATAGTTACTGAAATTAAAAAATGCCAATTAAATGAAGCTAAGGTCGCTGAAATAGTTGTTTCTTCTGGTTAGTTTTGGTTGTGATCACTCCTGTCTCATTTTGCAGGCCAGTATGTTTTTATTGAGACATCATCCCCACGTCAGGCGGGTGACAAAGCGTATCTCCTCAGCCAGCCATTTGACCCAACCACTAGCAGTGGTATATGTTTGAAGTTCTGGCATCATATGAAAGGAGCATCCATTGGAACTCTAAATGTTTATATTTATACTGGTAACTTCTCTTCCATGTATCTGCTTTGGCAAAGAAAGGGAAACAAAGGAAACAATTGGATGCTTGGACAAACTCCCATCAGAAGCAGTGTTAAGTATCAGGTAAAGAGAAAGTTTCATCAGTCAGTTCATTAGTCGACGTCCATAGACTTGCTGGCATCATGCTCAAATTTAAAAAGGCACCATGTGTTCTGAAGGGAGCAATGGCAGAATTTCAGCTCTGAATCCATGTGGAATGATTATCCTAATGAGTGTTGTGTGGATGCTCTGGAATTACTTTTGCACAATCATATAGTTTTATAGAAACTAGAAATAGAAGCGATGTACCTTTGGCACAATGATTGTTAAGTTTTGTCAATCTGTTATAGATGTAAATTGACGAGACTGTGTTCGTAATTAATGATTTTGATTCTGATATCGCCTTTTTCACCAACACTTGGCTCTCTAAAGATATCCCAGAGGGCTCTATTATTATCAACGAATCCCAGTTATTTTTAAAGATATGTGTTTTTAGGCAATATGGAGGCGTCCGCATGTATACCTCAGAGAGTCCATAGACCGGCTCTGAGATATTATCCGACCTTTTATAATGCTGACCTGTTTCAAGAGGACTCCTGCTGAAAATTAGCTGCTGTTGAGGGTAACGAGTTACAATCTGAAAGAATTACCATTAATTGGTGTTACGATTCAGAACAATTTAGTATGGAACAGTTAAAAGAAAACTAGTACCATCCAAGGCTGGCAATCGCTTTTACTTATTATGCCAACACAAGCGGGTCAGGATCAACTTAGTCATGTTTAATTGCTCAGTTATTAGATTTTTTAGAATACGCTTGGCAGGTGTTTAATACTAGAATCCCCGGCTACCTATCTGAAAGAGACAAGCGATTTTAGCGGCTTGCGATAAGGATTTTATTCCCTTAAGACATCAAGGCACTTGAAGCAGCCGGCATCCCCATCTTGGCAAACGTGAACTAGAAACATTACAGGCATTCTTAGCTTCTACCCTCAAGAAGTATCTTTAGCACTTTCTGCTACGCACCAAGTGTCGTTTCAATGCCTCCGTGTGCAGAACCAACAGATATGACGACTCATTTTGTATTTCCACTCCGAACCTAATGCCATCCTTTTCTCTAACAAACAACAACCTAAGGCGAGGACATACCTGACATACCTTAACCTGATATTTGTATTTGCTTTTAAACAGGTAGTGTTCGAAGGAGTTTGTGGAAATAGCTTCACTGGCGACATTGCTTTGGATGACATAACATTTACTGTTGGTGCAGGGAGTTGCCCTCTGCAACCGAATGATGGTGAGTGCATAGAGTTTCGTCTTTTTTTTAGGAGAGCACATGCTTTCAGCCACGCATGCTTTTTATACACGTTGACATTTTGAGGTTAAATTTTTTTTAGTCATGTCATTTTTGCTTGGGGTCGAGGTCGATTCTAAACTCTGTATGTTCAATGTGTTTGAACAGGTTGCTACCTAAATACTGTCATTTATTACCAAACAAAGAATCGTCCATGTATAGAGCTATTTTGATACCAATAAACATTAATGTTAGTGGAAGGTTTAATGTTTTTTCAAGTTCAAAAGCTGCTCCAATACGTTCCAATTTTTGTAGGTCCATTTATGGGTCTTTTCATCCTTCACACCAGAGATTATGAGAAGTGGGGGATATTAAATATGGAACAACATTTAAATGACAATTGGGAGCTGAGAATCTTATCTGCCTGACCTTGTGTGTATGTTTTGTAAGCATTAAATAGCACAATTTTGCAAAATTTATATAAAAAACGAGAGAATGTTTTTTAACAGCAAACGCGGATTTCAACTGCACCTTTGAAAATAACCTCTGTACTTGGACTCAGGACAAAACAGATGAGTTTGACTGGACTCGGGCATCAGGCTCAACATCTTCATCCTCAACTGGACCTTCTGTAGACCACACAACAGGCACTTGTAAGTAATTCTTTTGAGTACATTTACTTTACACATGGAGGAAAATGGTTTAATAGGCAAGTCAACAGAATTTCTACCCAACAGAAACTAGTCTTAGATGCCTTGTTTAAATAAGGAATAAGCGAGGTGTCTACCTGAAATAAAATGAAATAAAATGGCTAAATAATTGTCGGGACCAGCCCTACGTATCCAGTCAGGGAGGTGCCCATCTTACAGAGGTCTTTGTCACAAGACAGTCGCCTGCATCTAAAAGTACGTTTTATTTGCTCTGCACTTGACTCCCCAGTCATTTTACCCTTTTAAAAGGGTTTTATTGATTATAATGCCTTTCCCTCTTCTCTTGGATTACATTATACCCTTACTAATGCTTTAGCCCTCAATGCAAAGTTACTACTTCTCACTCTGTTCTCCCTATACTCAAACTACTGAATCTGCATTAGGCTGTAGCCAGTGTCTGCATTTAAGGATGTAAGAAAATCAAGTCAGGTAGATCTTAAGGTGTTTTTGTTGTTTCACCAGTCGTTTATCAATGTTTACTTTGGTCCAATATTCTCCAGTGTTGGAGGGAATTTAGACTAACATGGTTAGATACTTAACATCAACGGAGTGCTATCCTGGCCTCCTTCCAGAAACCCAGAAGTAATACCAATGATCTTTACATGTATTTTTTTAATCCACTATTTAAAGTATTTAAATGTAGTGGTGCAGTGATTTCCTTCCGGTCATCTGGTGACCAGACAGAACGCATTCAACGACGGGCGAGTTTTCTGTCTAATTCACCACGGTAAAAAACACACCTTGGTGATTTTCCAGCTAATATATACTTTCTGGTGCTTCTATAACAGTCTAGTGTATTCTTCCGTTGTGTATTTCCTTGTCCCCTACGCTTGTAAAGGCAAAAGGAGTCACCACGGACCACTTAACAATGCTATAGCATTTCCCTGATCCGAGATGAATAGCACTATGACTTTGCTGGAAACTGTTTAACAGTTCATGATGAACTTTGAAACTTTAACAGTATTGTGTTGCACGCTTTCAGCAAATGGATGGTACATATACATTGAAACATCATCGCCAAGAAAGCCAAATGACGCAGCAAAGCTTATAAGTTCAAATGTCCCCGGTACCACTGTTAGTGGTGGAAAGTGTCTGTCGTTTTGGTACCACATGTATGGAGCAGACATCAATACCCTTAGAGTGTATGTTAGGAGTGGTTCTGTTGACACCCTTCTGTGGACAAGGACAGGGACGCATGGAGATGTTTGGCTTCAGGCAATGATCACAGTCAATAGCAGGAGTCGTTTTCAGGCAGGTTCAGGGTTGCTTGACCAGAAAAAACTGTTGTTCTTGTTTAAAACTTGCCTTTTGATGGACAGTGTAAACAAAAATATAAAAGAAC
>CALNXI010002625.1:2097-23988 GCA_942486025.1 Porites evermanni | reverse complement strand
ACACACACACACACACACACACACACACACACACACACACACACACACACACACACACACACACACACACACACACACACACACACACACACACACACACACACACACACACACACACACACACACACACACACACACACACACACACACACACACACACACACACACACACACACACACACACACACACACACACACACACACACACACACACACACACACACACACACACACACACACACACACACACACACACATACATACATACATACATACATACATACATACATACATACATACATGCATACATGCATGCATGCATGCATGCATGCATACATACTTGTATTCTGGGTAGAACGTATTTCGTAGAGCGCTCAATTGATTTAATTGCAGAGCATTGACTATTAGTAAATCACAGCAGTTCAGGCTTCAGGAGTAATCATCGATCTTTTATTGCGACAGTGCTGTTTGGCATGTTCCGAAATTATAGTACCACACTCATCAGGGAACTTGACCGTTAAAATTAAAAACTGGCAGTAAAATTTGGGTGGCTTTTATAGGGATGCGTTAAGAGATTGTATCTAGGTAACGGATGGATTTTGTCTTAGTTACGTTACTCTAGGGTTCTGAAGTACATATCTGTCTCTTTGGGGGCATGAACTCGCTAGTTCGAATGATGATGAACTTTTTATAAAGACAAAGATTACATTTTTTGCTTATGTTGCTATGGGGTTTACATTTCTTTAAAACGTTCCATTAACTAGCGAGTTCATGCCCCCACAGAAACAAATATGTACTTCAGAACTCTAGAGTCACGTGACTAAGGGAAAATCCATCTGTTACCTAGCTACAATCTCTTAACGCATCCCTATAACAAACACCCAAATTTTACTGCCAGCTTTTAACTTTAACGATCAATCGTTGAAGTTGCCTGATAAATGTGGTCCTATAGTTTTTGACCATACGAAAACAGCACTGTCGCAATAAACGATCGATGATTACTCCTGAAGCCTGAACTCCTGTGATTACATAAATGCATACATACATTAATTTTTGCTCCCTAAAGGGGCTTTTTGGACCAATATTACAAGACAAAAAAGTAAAAAAAAAAAAAAAAAAAAATACTAATCGTGAACTTAAAAGAATATGAGAAAGGCCCTAGGGTTTTTTATTAATTTTAAATAAAAAAAAATTTTTTTTTTTTTATTTTTATTTTTTTTTTTTTTATTTAGTTACTGTGTTAGTGAAAATTTAAACAATAAAAAAACACAAAAAGGGTGAATTAAAGAAACAAAAAACAAAAAAAATTCCCGTGGGTGCATCCCCAAGACCCCCCTAGAGGCTTCCGCTTTTGGCCCTCTTTAGGAAATCTAGTAACTTTTACTTCAGTAACTAAAATAAAAAAAAAAAAAATAAAAATAAAAAAAAAAAAAAATATTAGAAAAAAAAATTAACATATTAATTTTATTTAAAAATAAAACGGGGGGGGGGGGGGGGGGGGGGGGGTCGTCAGTTAAGTGGGGGGGGGGGGGGGGGGGGGGGTCACCCCCACCCAGAAAAAAGGGAGGGGGGGGGGAGGGACAAAAAAATTTTTGGGCCCTTTCACCCCCAGTTTGGACCAAAAAAAAGAGGGGGGGGGGGGGGTCAACCCAAGGGACACCACATAATAAAAAAACAAAAAAAAAAAAAAAAAAAAAAAAAAAATACTAATCGTGAACTTAAATGAATATGTGTAAGCACCTAGGGTTTCTGAATAATTTTTAATGCAAAAAGATCATTTCCTAGCTACTCTGAGCTCAGGTCAGTGGAAGGAGCAGCAGGGCTAGTGTGTCTTTTCTAATTTAAAATTCAAGGAAATGCGTTTGTGATTATATTATTACTTTTGATTTTAAGCACTTTTTACAGATCTTCGGAAAAATAAACCAAAGCAAATACCAAAACAAAGGTGCCCTCATTGACCATCGATTATTTGAAGCAAAACCTTAAAGATCTTTCTCTTAGCCAACTACTATATAATCCCTACCTTTTCTTCGCATACATCATAGCTTCACCGTCACCTGCAATTAGCTGTCATCTCCAAGTATCATTCCTTTATCTTTTTTTGTTCATCTCCAGCTCTACAACGTTAAGTTCCGTTTGCCTTTAACACTGAATGTGCACTCTCATCTAAACTTCGCAAAAAAGTAAAATTCCACTTATGTTGTTTTGAACAGTTGTTTCTCCTATCCTACACAATTTACCTGTCAATGTCTAAAATCACTGGCTCGCTTATTTAAACGACGTTTAACTTAGACCGTGCTTAAAGAAATCTTTAGACTTCCAGATCTTTTCTTTAGTGGGTTATTTTAAGAAGACAAATGTTTTTTCTAGTCGACGTTATATGCTTTAATGAAAATGTTGACGAAGAATGGTGTTTAGATAAAAGCGTTCGGCAAAGTGAAAATGACCTAGAACGCGGTATTGTTAAACAATAGCTAAACACCATTTGAATAACTGACCCATTGAATTTAGAGAGTTCGCTAGGGGAATAACTAAGAAATAATGGAACCATCTCATAGAGGTCTCTGTTTAGAAGAAAAACCTGACTTTATTTCTAATTGTAGAGTACCCGAAGTCGTTCTACCTGTCGCGAGATTATATGTGATGTAATACTGTACTAATTATTATGAGATGTAGTGGAACACGAGGACAGAATATGTATGTAGTGCGTAATTCGAATTAAAAGCATGTTGAGTTGTTGACTTGTCCGATATTCTGAAACGAGACCACTACATTTGGCGAAGAGGAAAAAAACGTTGTATCGCCGAGCGGCTGCTACAGTGTAAACGAGTTTAAACAGTGGAGAAAACTCGCACAGATGGCCGTGTGTTTAAGCGGATTACCTAAGCTGCCTGCGTTCGACGCTGTTGGCGAGCCAGCCACACTAGCCCAACGATGGATAACTTGGAAAATTCGAACCCTATGTCACTGCTTCAGGGATAAGCGACCCGACGCAGAAGAGAGCCTTTTTACTTCACCTTGCTGGACCGACTGTACGAGATATTTTTAACAACTCCATTCGCGCCGAATCGCTTGGTGGAGCTAAAGATTACGACAAAGCTATGGAGTGTTTGTGAGATCATTTTAAATTCCGAAAGAATGCTCCCATGGCTCGACAAGCGTTTTCAGCGGCTACACCGACGGTGGGTGAGACTATCAACAACTTCATCACTCGCCCGCAGAAATTAGCAGAACACTGCGAAAACGAAGGCGAGAAGAACAACCAGGTGCGAGATCGCGCCGTTTCATTCTTAAAGGACAGAAACCTCAAATCAAAACTGTATCGTGAAGAGACGCTGACCGTCGCTAAACTTATGGAAATCGTCAGTCAATATCATGATAAGGAAGCGCTTATCCTCGTTCGCGAGAATATAAACAACATTGTGACTAGCCCTAAGCAAGGAGGAAAATGTTGGCGGTGCGATAAAGTGGGTCATTTCGCCAAAGAATGTGTGGAAAATGTGGAAAACTTGGCCATTTTGAATTTTGCTGTCACTCAAAACAGCCTGAGCAAAGTACGGGACAAACATCAAGTCGAAGTTCGAGTCGTGATCGTGGAAATACTGGTGGAAAACTTCAGCACGGGAAAAACAAAGGAAACTCACAACGCCGAGGAAATGTGAACCAGCTGACCGAGAATCAAATGGCAGAAGAAGATGATGCAGATAGCGATGATTTCTACGTGTTCAGCGCTGGAGCAACTGATGGAGAGAACACTCTGGAACTGATTATTGAAGAAAAGCTTATAAACACTGTTATCGACTCTAGTGCTAGTTGTAATTCAATACCAGAAGAAGTGTTTAATTTTGAAACAGGGGGTAGAGTTTAATTGTTGGAGTGCACAAAAAAAGTTTATGCCCACGCCTTGTTAGAACCACTCCAACTTAAAGGGAAGTGTATCCTAAGTGTAGGCGTATCCCAGATCCACCAGTCATTAAGTGCTGAATTTTATATCACATGCGGTAAAGCTGCAACATTACTAGGCCGCAAAACATCTGAATTGTTAGGCGTGCTAAGGGTTGGTGTCTCCATTAATAGCTGCGAAGTCAAGTCTGATGGCCCGCAAGAGATGCCAAAGCATGCAGATAGAAAGGCTGCGCTGAAAGAAAAATTTCCCAAAGTATTACAAGGGCTTGGCAAGTTTAGGGGATACCAGCTGAAGTTTCATATTGACCAAGACACCCACCCAGTAGCTCAGTCAGTACGTAGAATTCCTTTTAGTAGGAGGGCTAAAGTTAATGAAAAGCTGGAAGACTTGCTAAAGTTAGACGTGATAGAGAAAGTAGAAGGACCGACTAGCTGGGTGAACCCTTTAGTAGTAGCTGAGAAGCCCAATGGGGATGTTAGGGTATGCCTAGACATGAGGCAAGCGAACAGAGCGATTGTGAGAGAGAAACACCCTGTCCCTGCCGTAGAAGAAACATTTCAAGAGGTTTCCTATGCGAAAGTTTTATCTAAACTCGATGATCTTCGAGTTGTTGGTGCAGAAGGCAAAGAGCACGACGAGAACTTGGAGAGTCATTCGTCAGCTGGAAGAAAGTAGGCTCACCCTGAATTATGAAAAATTGGAGATTGAGGTTAGTAGTATGGTTTACATGGGAGATGTACTTTCTGGAGAGGGACTAAGGTTCTCCAGTGACCGAGTGAAAGCTATTGTTGAGGCACCGGCACCCCAAAAACGTGTTTGAAGTAAGAAGTTTCCTTAGTTCAGTACAGTTTTGTGCAAAGTTTATCCCAAACTTTGCTACAATATCCAACGGGGTCTTAAGCAGAATGAAGCCTTTCACGAAATCAAAGACCGGCTGGTTCGTGCACCAGTTATGGCTTACCACAGACAAGGTGCTCCCAACCGGCTCACGACTGATGCCTCGCCGGTTGGAATTGGAGCCATTCTTGAACAGAAGCAAGAGGATGGGACGTACAGACCAATCTGAAAGAGAGGCGCTAGTTGTCAGATGGGCATGTCAGAAGTTCTACTTGTACCCCTATGGAATTAAGTTTGAAATATGCACAGACCACAATCCCTTGGTCACAGTGCTCAGCAGTCAGTCCAAGCCCCCATCTGCTAGGATAGAAAGGTGGCTCCTATCCCTGCAGCAGCTCCAGCATGAGTTGACACATATACGAAGATAGTGCCGCTGATGTGCTTAGCCGCCTCCCTGTGGGCCACGCCCAAGACAAAGACACCGTAGAAACAGAAGACGTTGCGTACAGTGTGGTGACGGAAGCAAGCCAGCCGCCTTGACGCCCAAGCAAGTGGAGACTGTTTCGGCAGAAGACCCCACACTTCAGCTTGTCCGCCGAGCCGTGATGACAGCTGACTGGAGCAAGTTGCCAGGCACCTCTTATAAAGCAGTGAGAGACTAATTATGGCTAGCTGGGCAAGTGGTTATGAGAGAAAATCGTGTTGTGGTGCCTGAGAGCTTAAAGAAGACCATTACCCCGGCTCATGACGGCCACCAGGGTATGGTAAGGACCAAGGCCAGACTGAGAGAAAGAGTGTGCTGGCAACAAACTGACAGGCAGGTCGAAGAAGCGATCCGTACATGCCACCCGTGTCAGCTTGTAGGACCCAAAGCCAAACCTGAGCCCATCAGATAAAGCCGGATGCCTGACGGTCCCTGGCAAGAGATCTCAATTGACCTTCTTGGGAAATCAAACGGAGGACACCTCCTCGTGGTGTTAGATTGTTATTTTCGTTGGATAGAAACTATACTACTGAAGAAAACAAATGCCAACCATGTAGTAAGAAGCTTGGAAGCCATCTTTGCAACACATGGTCTCCCCAAACCATTTGTAGTGACAACGAGCCTCCGTTTGAGTCAAAGTAATTCGAGGGGTTCTTAGAGTACCTAGGGATCGAGCACAAAAAGGGTGTACCATACTTGCCTCAGAGCAATGGAGAAGTGGAGCGTTGCAATGAAACCCTTCTCAAGATTTGCGAATCGCACGCCTTGAAGGAAAAGAATGACGGAAATCCCTTCAAAATTTCCTGTTCCGGTACAGAGTAACCGCTCACACTGTCACTGCTGTCCCTCCTGTTGAACGAGACAAGCTACTGCAAGTTAAAATTCTTGAAGACCGACCACCTGAGCCCTGTTGGCAACAGAAGCTGAGAGATAGATGCTCGTGCCAAACTGCGACAGGTAACAACACGCAGACAAGGCGAGAGCTGCCAAGTACAGCGACATAGAAGTTAAGGGTGAAACCCATGAGAGCAAGCTCTCACCCAACTACGAGGCAAAACCTTACGTAGTCACTACTAAGGAATGGAATACTGTATTTCTGCAAAACGTCAATGACAATAGCAAGATGCGCAACGTCGCCCATATGAAAAAGTTCGTTGAACCTGGGCAAGCTAAACAGGATCAGCTGCCACCACAGCCAACACCCTTGGAAGAAAGTCATCCCGTTCAAATTGCAGAGGGTCCGCCAACCCAATCGTGTGATTCCCCCAGTAGCCCTTTGTCGAGTGATCCACGTACCCCACGATCCTTGTGGACTAGTCAAGCGCAAGCCTGGATGCAAGACTATGTTTGTGACTTTGTACATGTAGTTTAGGTTATGTTAACACGAGACAAGAAACTGTTTTAATATCCTTTTCAAGACTTTATTGTATTCGTTTCGCTCAGTCGTTTTATATACTTAGTTTAGGTGCTACCTCTTTTGTAATAAGTAAGGAGAGATGTAGTGTACCGGAAGTCATTCTACCTGTCGCGAAATTATTATGGGATGTAATACTGTTATAATTATTATGGGATGTAGTGGAACACGAGGACGAAATATGTATGTAGTGCGGATTAAAAGCATGTTGAGTTGTTGACTTGTTGACTTGTCCGATATTCTGGGGCGAGACTACTACACTAATCAGGTTTCGTTCCTAACTTTAGTAATAAACCTGGTGTACTATTCTTGTTAATGTTTTAGTTCTGACGACTTTGACTGGACACGCCAGAGTGGTTCGACGGCAAGTTTCGGCACTGGCCCGGCAAATGACCACACCTTTGGAACAGCAAAAGGTTATTACATGTACATTGAAACCTCGTCTCCAAGAAGGCCAGGAGACAAGGCAATGCTGGCAAGCCCTAAATATTCATCAGCAAGAGGAAGATGCCTTCAGTTCTGGTACCACATGTATGGAAGTCACGTAGGGACCCTTAATGTCCATATAAAGCGCATATTTCTCGGAAGAGTCACATACTCTTTGAGTTGGTCTAGATCAGGCAATCATGGAAATCAGTGGTGGATTGCCCAGGTACAGAGAAACATGTTTAGTAACAGATATAAACAACAACAACCGCTACAAACGAACTTGAAGCAGAAAAGCTTTCTCCCATAATACGAAGCAAGGCAAACCAACATTGAAATACAGTGTCAATGGTTGGCCATGTGTTTGAAGGCTTAAAGGGGCTGTGTTACGGCAGTCCAGTTCATTTTGTTTAATTTTTCCAATTACTCGCCCTCAATCTCTATGGAACTTAAAGTAAGCGAAGAAATTACATGTAAATGACAAAATCAGAGATCCGTGACAAACAAATATGTCTCCTGAGCATTATTTTTGAAGTTGCAACCAGCAGGGACCAACAGTGAACAGTTTTCAAAACCCTAATTTCAATCCGTTTCAATCTTCCTCAGGTTTGCCCATCCGTGGCATCTGTTGTTTCTGTCATGTTATTTTAATCTTCCTTTAAAGTTTTAAACAGAATGGCTGGTTTCTTCACTCTCTTACCACTGTTCGGTACAATTGCTACCTTACCGACTTTGCTGAATTTCTGAATGGATTAGCGCGTGCCTTGAAATTTCTTGAATATCTCTGGCTTAGAAAATAAACATATGAGGCCTTAAGATGTCTTGAAAATAGCATTGGCTGTTGGAAAGTCATTGAAATATTTTGCAGACTTCATCTAGCCCAGGTTCTTAATTGACCAATGCGACATTAAGTATTGATGGCAGAAGAGTACTGAGCAACAAAAAATAGTAAGACCAATTAATAAAAACGGTGATTATTGGTTGGTTTTTGCACGGCATGAAGCCCTTTAAAAGTGCAAATCGTGTCCTTTAAAGCCCCCAAAACGTTCTTGAGTTCTTGGTCACCAATACGGTATGAATCATGATAAATGTATGTCAGGTTCGTTGCAACAAAACTTAAACAGCTCCTTTGACAACGCGTGATTTGTTTTGAAAACACTGACACTGGTTTTAAATGGGTTGTGACTGTCATGCCAAAGAAAAGGCAAGAAGTCCTTGTTTTAGGGCAAATGCGTATTAAACAGGACATTTTTCTTAAGTAAAGCCCTTGTAAACAGCGATGAGTAGCATTACGACAAAGTTCATTCCTCACCAGTTTTCCCACTGTTGGAAATTTTTCTTCTTGGCAGGTGACAATAACATCAAGTTCTGATTATTGGCTAGTTTTTGAAGGAATACGAGGGTCCAGTTATGAGGGTGACATAGCCATAGACGATGTAGAGTTACTTGACAATTCATGCCCACCTCCAGGCGATTGTAACTTCGAGAAAGATATGTGTACTTGGCTCAATGTGCCAAAGAGTGACGATTTTGATTGGCTTCGCCGTAGTGGCCACACACCAAGTTCCAACACTGGCCCTTCCACTGACCACACAACAAATTCATCTGTAGGTTAGCACTTAAGAACATTTAAAATCATTTGCTCTATATTTAGTAACCGATCCTTTTCGTTTAATCTGGGGAACTTCCTTCACCTGGTCATTTTTTCCTGGAGGCTGCCAACGGTGAGTGCAAAGCGCAAAGAGCCAGCTCCACACAACACATGTGAGAGCTTTTGGCTGGGAACCGCACAGCAGTTCTACCACGACATGTGCGGGGAAGATGGATCATGAGTTACCAGTAAATTAAAGCAAGGGGCATACATACACCAATCCACAGCCTGGTCATTTCCTCACGCATGCGCAGAGCCATATCACTCGGGCAGTGGAAGCCATGGACTTCGGTTTCGCCCTTACTGGGGCTCATCAGCATGACATAAGAGAGATTGAGATTCACGTTTACGCCAAACGGCAAATGTGGATTTGAACCACGTGACCAAGTTTTCCCTTAATTGGCGTTAACTGATTATTACTTCAACTAAAAAGTAAATAGTTTCACGCCAGTTTTATACTTAAAAACTGTTCTGAACAGTTTTTATCTGCTTATTTTCTATTCCGAGACATTCTTAACCTGCATCTGACGTTTGCCGTAAACGTGAATCTTAATCTCTCTGTAGCCGTTGGTCAGTGACCGGGGAAAACCCGTGTATAAAAGACCCTTTCCTGCCGAGGCGAGTCCTTTAAGTGCCAGCTCCATACAACACATGTGGGAGCTGTTGGTTGGGAACCGCAAGGCAGCTCTCCCACGACATGCTCGGGGAAGGCGGATCATGGGTTTGGTGTATGTGTGCCCCTTGCTTTAATTTGTCTTTTGAAAATAGTGAACTAAACTGTTCTACTGCATAAAGAATTTGAAATCTCGACTTTACTCGGCAAATGTTTCGAGATATTGAAGTTCGTGTTCTTGTCGGAAGTTGCACACAATTCATTTTGCATAAAATTTAGTGGTCTTATAAGCGAACTTAAAATCCTCGGAAAATCATATTAAAGTCCGCGAATATTCAACGTACAGACCTACCTTTGGTCTCTTTTTAAAGCTAAAAAAAATTATAGTGCGCCAGTGAAGCCTTCCGAATTATTTTGCTTCAAAGACAAAAAATTTCGCTGCGTTATTATTTTACTTAGCGGCATGCAATAAGAAATACCCAGCGGGAAAATGCGACAGATATCGCAAAGGATGGAAATGATCCACCCGACGATTACTTGACGACGGGATGAGCACGAGACTCACAAACACGCACAGGGCTCGTGGATTGTCTGATCTGTATCACTTGTTCGCTCGAAAACAATGCATTCTCTGTCCTGCATTACGTCGTGGTTGCCTTACATTACTCTATGTTACATCGATTAGGCTGCCGCCTCGCAGCCTCGCGTCTGCGCGAGGCTGCTCGTTGGCAATAATTCAAAATGGCGGATCCAAGATGGAGGATGCTTCCAGTTCCGGTTATCATTAGATCCCGTCGACCGTAGCCCCTTCGGACAACTTGTGAAATTTACACAACGTGCATGTATTAGGGTTAAGCACTGCTTTTACAGATTAGGGTTAAAAACAACAACAACAACAACAACAACAACAACCAAAAAGGCCCACAAGGTCTTATCACTCACTCAATGTTTTAATCCGGGTTTGGACATGAGGCCACTGGAATGATACACGTGCCTTCTCCTGGTGATTGGGTTTGAATATCACCGTTTTCATTTTGCAGGTCAGTACGTGTTCATTGAGGCATCAGCCCCACGTCGGCCTGGTGACAATGCGTATCTCATCAGCCAGCCATTTGACCCAGCAAACAGCACGAGTAGATGTTTGAAGTTCTGGCATCATATGAAAGGAGCATCCATTGGCACTTTGAATATCTATATCTACACCGGTAACTTCTCTTCCATGTATCTGCTTTGGCAGAGGAAGGGAAATAAAGGAAATAATTGGATGTTTGGACAAACTCCCATCGGAAGCAATGAAAAGTATCAGGTAGAGACAACGCGCTTTCAGTAGGCGGGGCTGTGACATTGTTGTTTTTATTGTTGTTTTTGTTTTATGCTCAGAGAATATTAAGTAGAGCATGTTGTGAACGTAACGACGATATGACAACAGCTCTGAATCCCAGTAACGTTTTAGCCAGATTTGCCTTATTATGTCCCATGAAGTTATTGACGACGCATATTGTCTTTATGAGTCCGAACATAATGATATCCTTTTCTTCGATTCCATCAACAAACAACACCCTGGGCAAGGGAAATATATGTGTGTTTTTTTTGATAGCTCTATTTAACAAATAAAAAGCCTTGACTGTGCTCTGTTCTGTTGCAAAGCAAGCAGGAAGCGTAGGGGGAAACACAAGACGTAGTCGAGTGTTTTTCCCTGCTTCTTGAGTGCTCTAGTCGCTTTCTAATTGAATTGCTTTACAGCAGAACAGGGCACAGTCAAGGCTTCTCTATTTGTGATAAAGAATCCGTTAAATTCCCACGCACTGCTTTCTAATTTCCAAAACAAACTGTTTTTCCAAGGCGAACGAAAGTGTCGTTATCATGTCCTGCACTCTCTTTAAACACGCTTGGATTAGCCAATCGCAATCCTTTTTAGAATAGGCTAAATGATTTGACTGGTTGAACAAGAAAAACGCCGTAAAAGCATCAAAGCTATCACAAAGTGAAACGAACGAAACGTTCAGTGAATTTGAGGAGAAATGCTCTTTTTACGTCCAAAAATCAGGTTTCTAAAGGTAAAAAGTGCTTTTAAATCTAGCCGAATTGAGGCCCATGAAAACCTGGATGTCATTAGCATGACAATTTAAAACAAACTGCTTTAGCTCTGTATCGAAAAGAGCTCAAAACTGAACCTGAATTAAAGATTCTATAAAATTCGCCGACGTCTTCGAAGATGAGTGATGCTATAGTCTTGCGATCGTGCTTTAAACTAATGTTATGAATGAAAAAACTAAAAACAATAGACGGAGAAGTTATTTCTTCAAAATGTTTAATAAAAAAATTAAGAAGTTAATCCTTAAAAGCCAGTAAAATTTGATGAGCAGATGGCAAAATTCGACTCAAAATCCAACTCAAATCGGGGTGCATTTTGCAATTTTTCTTTAGCGCCGATGACAAAATTTACAAAGCGTTTGTGGAACATTCGTACAGTCATAAATCTCCTTTTTTTTTTTTTAATGTCGTCAAAAACTTCGCTGCCTTGGTTTAATTTCAAAAGCCGTGAAGATAACATTTGAATTCCTCGAAGGACGATTTCGTAACCAAAAGCTTTTCCTTAGTCCACAAAAAGAAAATTGAGCATTTATTTGACCTTTCCAATTCCATTTTTGTCTTTTAACGGTGTATTTTTAACCCTAAAATGCGAAACTTTGGTCTTGAAAACTACCGCATGATGTGATTCACAGATGGCGCGTGACAGCTTTAGCGCCGAGCCATGTTTTTTACTCTCATAAAACATGTTTTTTCAAGCAATCAGAGTGCATTTTATATCTGAACTTTATTATCGGTTTTAAACAGGTTGTGTTTGAAGGAATTCGTGGAAATAGCTTCACTGGCGACATTGCCCTTGATGACATAACATTTACTGTTGGTATGGCGAATTGCAGTCTGCAACCGTTTGATGCTCTCTCACCTGGAATGACCACTGCACCCCCTACTGCTTTAACTCCAACTACTATTGGTAAGTGACCCTTATTATTGTTCTGCTGGTTTTGTTAACGTGATATTGTTATTGATATGTTTAACATTTCTATTTTGAGATTCAGTGTATTTTCCTTCAAGCCATCTCGCCAGTGCTCACTTAATTCTTTTTTCCCTTTTCCTTGTTTTTAAATTCATTTTTATTATAAGGTTGTCTGCGATATGGCAAAAGGAATATAATAAATATTTAAACAAAAAGAACACCTAATGACTAACTCGGTTAAGATGCGTCTACAAAGGTAGCATACAACTCGTTCTTTTTGTCTGTTCTAAGGACACATGTATGTTATTATGTAAGAGGTCGCAGTGATATCTTCAGCTACGCAGGCTTTCTTAATTAAAAGCACATGCCAATAAAACTCTTCCTCTCTCTATCTCTATTTTCTGATGACTTTGTATCTAAGTTTGAATCAAAGATTGAATATTGACCTGCGATGAAGAATCATTTTTCCATACACCTTGGCCCTTTGTTTGGTTATTTATTTTCCTCCAGCTTAAAAGGCTGGTTTACCAAATTCAGACCGCGTGACGTTCTTAGGGGAATTTGCCTTTTTTTCTTTTCACAATTAAGCATACATATACCCGTTAACAGCACTCCGACTTTACGGAGAAACAGTTCTCTGGGGTAGTACGTGGTTTGAAATAGGAAAACAAAATAATTGATAGATGAAACAAAAGCAAGTCTATAATTTTTAATACGAACGTTTCCTAGGTGCAATAGCGCGTAATACATAAAAAGGTTCTCCTTTACTGAAAAATGGGCGCTAGGAAATTTTTTTTTTCTCTTATCAGATATTGATGACTGTTATCCCAGCCCTTGTAAAAACAATGCAACATGTATTGACGGTGTGAACAGTTACACCTGCTCTTGCGTAGCTGGCTTTGAAGGGAAAAACTGCACCATCAGTAAGCTCTTAAACATTTTAAATCAACATTTTTTTTATTGATTGGGCAATGGGGGGCGTTTTCAAGGCAAAGTGGGGGGCATTTTAAGTCCAAAAGGGCAGTTTTTGTTGTTGTTCATTTCGGTCAATTATGACTGTGATCCTTACCCGCGTATAAACAATGGAACATGAATAGATAATGTGAATAACTACATTTACGTATACGGGCTCCAGGATTTTTTTTTTTTTGGCATCAGATGTCGATGATTGTTATCCCAGCCCTTGTGAAAACAATGGAACATGTATTGACGGTGTGAACAATTACACCTGTGCTTGCGTACCTGGATTTGAAGGAAAGAACTGCTCAATTGGTAAGTTCTTCAGCAAAATTAAGAAAAAAATTCAATTCATTAGCCAATGGGAACGTTTTTCAGGTGATGTGGTGATTAAAATAAAGCTAGACCAGAAAAGTCGTTTTGATTGTCTTACCTGACCTTTGTGCCGACAACTGTGCACAACGTACTATCCATTTTAGCTAATAGAGACAAGAACACAGGCAAATTATGGCTTCGTAATATCCCAATGTTGTGTGGTCAGGTGCATATATTCGAAAGTATATAGTGTGTTTGACTTGGTACCTCATCAAATATTGACGACTGTTATCCCAGCCCGTGTGAAAACAATGGAACATGTATTGACGGTGTAAACAGCTACACTTGCGCTTGCGTACCTGGATTTGAAGACTAGAACTGCTCCATTGGTATACTCTTAAACAATTTTTAATAAAGATATCTTTTAATTCAACAGTCAACAGGAATTTTTTATAGGGCTGTAGTGCACAATAACGTCCGTTGGACCAGTAAAAATTGTTTTGGTTGCCTTATTAATTCTGTTTTTCCTCTTTTTCAGACACTGATGACTGTTATCCTTACCCGTGTGTAAACAATGGGGCATGCATAGATAGTGTGAATAACTATACTTGCGCATGTCACCCTGGCTTTGAAGGGAGAAACTGCACCATCAGTAAGTTTTATTATCATTATTATTATTATTATTATTATTATTATTGTTATTATTATTATTATTATTACTTTTTTATGAAGGAATTTACGTGTTGTTGTATAATGTGGGTGTCTTTAGATTAAAATATGAACCATTTTACGTCCGACTCCCTTTTCGGGGGCCTACGTTTAATTGTTAACTTTGTTTGTTCATTATTTTTCCTGCCAATCTTTGAAGGTTTTCCTACACTAACGGCACATCAGTTTAGCCCTTATAAATGAAAAGTATTTATCTTTTAGTAAATAAATAAATAAGTTAAATGTACAATAGTGAAAGATAAATTCATTATTAAGAATTTTTTATAGTTTTATTTTATTTTTATTTATTTAATCATTTATTTATTTGCTTATTTTTTGTTCACTTATTTATTTGTTTTTAAAAAGGATGCATAAAAAAATTAAGGCATATCCAATCGCTTAACGTGTGCACATCATGGTTTCACAGATATTGATGACTGTTATCCCAGCCTATGTGAGAACAATGGAACATGTTTAGACGGTTTGAACAACTACACTTGCGCTTGCGCGCCTGGCTTTGAAGGAAAGAACTGCACCACTAGTAAGCATTAAAACAACCTTATTTAATTCATCAGTCAACTGGAACGTTTTCAGGGTGCTATTATGTACAATACGTTTGACCATTAAAAATTGTCGAGTTAAGTTTGTTTTTCTCGGTTTCTGTCAGACACAGATGACTGTGATCCTTACCCGTGTCTAAACAATGGAACATGTATAGATGGTGTAAATAACTATACTTGCGCATGCCCACCTGAGTAAGGGACTATGTTGAAAATTAACCCTGTTGGTGGGTTCCCCTTAAGTTCCGTGTGGGTTCCCTCGCAAAAAGTGGGTTCCCTTTATTAATATGCATAACGGTCGAGTCAATGACGTCATCTATTGTGATAGCCTAGGGAAAAAATGGGTTCCTCCATATTAATGAAGTGCCTGGTCACTGCCTTCCCGCATACTAATTCGGTATAGGTTTACTAATAAGCGTCACTCTACTACAATAGGAACAATAGGCTTCCCTAGACTTGCCCGGTAAGTAACTTGAGCCCGGTTTTCGGACCGTCTATTAAAAGGAAAATAAGAGCGATCACCTAGCAACGCGAGAAACGGCTTCCTATATCTTATTTAGCGCTAAAACTCATATATATAAACAAAACATACACAAATTGGAGCCGAAAACGCGTTATTTCAAGTTTTTCTGACCATTACAGAACTGTTTTCTCCTTTCTATCTCGAGGAAATGAAAAACTATTGAAGTCTTGTCATTTTCACGCGCTGTTAATCAGTTAATTATGCGAGTTCACAAGCCCAAAGTTGAATACAAATTAGCTCTACAGGAAAACCTCAAGGGAGCAACCTTGACGTATTACTATAAAACAAATAACTTTACAAGGATCAATTAAAAAACGCGACTCATAATTGCTAGCAATAAAAACACAAGAGAGATACCGTTTTAAAAAACTTTATTAAAAACAAAAAGAGTCAAATACACAGGAATGGAAATTAATTAATCTTCATCTTCACCCATGGAGTACTTGTAAGGTTTCATTTTCTTATGCCGACGTTTCTTAAGCTGTTTGCCATGAGATTTATGATCATCCAAATAATTCAGAAATTGAATCCGACGCCTTTTGCGCTTCGGTTATGTTGTGATGGGGTTTCTACTGTGGGAGGAGGGGTCAGGAAAGCAGGATTTAAGGGTGGTGGAGGGGTGAGGCTTTCTTTGTCAGGTTTTTGAGAGATAGCCGCTTCTGTTAATTCAGGTGGTACATTAAAGGGGTTGAGGGGAGTCGAGAATGCTGTCGTTGCTGTCGAAGAATCTTGTGTCCTTAATGTTAAGTCTGGAACAGTGCTGATTATTTCTTCCGGTCGTGTTCTTGTATTTAATTGTTCTTTAAAAGCCAGGTATCTGTTTTGCAACTGAAGGTATCGTTTAGCTTTTTCATCGTCCCGAAGATCGTTTCGAGAAAGCACGTCATCCATGTTGCCTTGTATTTCTTGCATAGCTGGAAGAAGCGGGACAGGAGAAAGAGTTTGCTGCTTCAGATATTTAAGAAGCTCTTGAGGAATGTTTTCTTGAAACCCTGCTTGTTGGTTAAAGCCTTCTTCACTGGGTAGGACGTTTGTTCGCAACCGACAATTATCTTGGGTAGTAGTTTTTAGATCAATCAGAAGATAACCAAAAGGTCTTTTTACAGCCTCTTCGTACTGATTTAAAAAAGAAATCAGTCTGCCCGGGATACATTTGCTTTGCCAGAGTCAGGATTTGCAATTTGTCTCGTGGATTCTTGAATAACACCAGATAATGGCTGTTTAGGCTTATGCTGCGGCTACCTTTCCCCTGATGAAATAGATTCTGCACGATATAAATCACGCTCAGATTGCGATGATGAGAACCACGAGTAAAGAGGTTCAAAATTCGCTTGTCTTTACTGGCGTCAATCATCTGATCATCAAACACGATCAAATTTCGTTTGTTCACATCAAAATAGGAATCCTGCTCCAAAGCCTTAGGAATTCCCTTGACGAATTCAATGTTTGGCATGGCGACTAACATTTGTGTATACGCAGGCTGCCATTGCGAATAACACCAAACGATACTCTCCGGGGGAGGGTAAATGGTCTCTGAAGCTTGTTGCAATAGCGATCGAACCCAGGCCGTTTTTCCGGACCCGGTCATTCCGGCAATCATGGAGGTGAAAGGGTGCTCGAAGCGAAACCGCTGACATTTCTGTGAAAACACTGGAACTGTTTGAAATGGGGTGAGACCAGCATTGCGGTGTTTAGACATCACGTGCCTTTGCATATTATCTTTTCTATTAAAGGATTTTTCGCAGACAGAACAGAGCCAACTCATGTCAACTCCTCAGGAGCAAAATGTAGACTGTGAAAGAGGTAGAAGGTTGCGCATTTATATAGGTTTTCAGGCCACAAAATTATATTGTTTTCCTCCCCTAAAACCACCACTACCACCACCACCACATTTCTATTGTTTTCTTTCCTCCTCCGCCTCCTCCTCCTCCTCATTTCTATTGCTTTTCCTCCTCCTCTTCCTCCTCCTCCTCCTCCTGCTCCTCATTTCTATTGTTTTTCCTCCTCCTCCTCCTCCTCCTCCTCATTTCTATTGTTTTCCTCCTCCTCCTGCTCCTCATTTCTATTGTTTTCCTCCTTCTCCTGCTCCTCATTCTATTGTTTTCTATCCTTCGCCCACTCGTTTCATTTTTTTTCTCCACGAGATTCTACAAAAGACTGCCAACTGCCATCTTTAGTTCACTTTGAAGCAATGTCTCGTGTAGTGACAACAATCGTGGTTTTCTTTAGCTGTTAGCTGATTGCCCTGCTTATCAGCGCCAGTTTCTTTTAAAGACAGCTACTCCACAACAACTACATGCACTAGTCCAAGTCTTATACAATATACTCATGGGACACATTCCTATCTCCGAAGAAAATAAGCGGATATTGCTGCCACATAAGGATGCTTTACTTAACCTGGCCAGACCAAATGTCCCTTACAAACCAAAGAAGTGAGTCCTTGTACAAGATGGTAGTGGTTTTAGTGAAGATGCATTGGCCCCTGTTGTTTCAAGCTTAGGATTTCTAATGCTATAAAAGAGGTGACGCATCGCTAGGTTGATTATTCGAACCTAAGTCTGTCACGGGTACTCATCAAAAATGAAGAGAAAGATAGATTTGGTTGAAAAAGAAGAACACGAGAGTGAACATGAAGAAAGCGAAAGTTCTGGTGATGAAAGCGAGGATGAAGAACCAAGAATAAAAGAAGAACCGAGAATAAAAGATGTTTTGAGTCATCTTTTCCGAGAAGTGCCGGAGAAGCGTGCTTCTGATTTGCTGCATAGTATTGCTGCATCCAAAGATATTCTTTTCTGGACCCCCAGCGGACAATTACTTCGAAATAAACGCACTATTCCCGTCACAAACATCGCTGAGCTAGTTGAGTATGTGTTACTCCCTCATAAGAATGAGGTTACCAAGCCTCGTGCGCTGAATACGTTTCTAGATGAACTTGCAGAGTTAGGAATCGATAAAGGTTTAATCAAGAACAACAAGTTGTTAAGTGATTTAATAGAAAAGGAAAAAGCTACCAAACTGTAGAAAATACTTCCGATAACGAGAGTAATAATGAGGAGAGTTCATCGGATATTGAAAATCAGGAGGAGGAACTGGCTTCTGAGAATGGCGTTGAAGTGGAAGACACCCAAGAGAGCGACAACGACACTGAAAACGACAGTCAGGAGATAGAAAGTAGTAACCCTGAAACGTCCACCACATTTCACTCCAAAAGTCCCTGTGAACACTGCGAGAACTCTATTGTGTATGGGACATTGATCATGAAATGTCCTAAATGCCTTTGGCACGATTACTACAAGATTTGTCCTATATGCGATCACCAGATTCCAGAGGGGAGACATTACATGAAAGTGGGCTTTCTTCGGTGTCACGATTGCGGAGCAGTTACACACAAAAACGCGAAGACGTTGGAAACCAATTTCTATTCCCCTTCTACAGAGGAGAACGAAGATGAAGATTAATTAATTTCCATTCCTGTGTACTTGACTCTTTTTGTCCTTATTTTTTAATAAAGTTTTTTTAAAACGGTATCTCTCTTGTGTTTTTATCGCTAGCAATTATGAGTCGCGTGTTTTAATTGATCCTTGTTAAGTTGTTTGTTTTATAATAATACGTCAAGGTTGCTCCCTTGAGATTTTTCCTGTAGAGCTTATTTGTATTCAACTTTGGGCTTGTGAACTCGCATAATTAACTGATTAACCGTGCGTGAAAATGACAAGACTTGCATTTCCTCGAGAGAGATGGGAGAAAACGGTTCTGTAATAGTCAGACAAACTTGAAATAAAGCGTTTTCGGCTCCCCTTTGTGTATGTTTTGTTGATATATCCGAGTTTTAGAGCTAATTAAGAAGACATAAACTAAACTGAAATAAAGACTTTTCAACTCCACTTTCTGTATGTGTTTTGTTTATGTATATCTGAGTTTTAGCGCTAAATAAGATATAGGAAGCCGTTGCTAGGTGATCGCTTCCCATATTCCTATTTTTCTTTTAATAGACGGTCCGAAAACCGGGCTCAAGTTACTTACCGGGCAAGTCTAGGCAAGCCTATATATTGTTCCTATTGAAGTAGAGTGACGCTCATTAGTAAACCTATACCGAATTAGTATGCAGGAAGGCAGTGACTAGGCACTTCATTAATATGGAGGAACCTAGGTTATCACAATAGATGACGTCATTGACTCGACCGTTATGCATATTAATAAAGGGAACCCACTTTTTGCGAAGGAAACCGACACGGAACTCAAGGAGAACCCACCAACAGGGTTAATTTTCAACATAGTCCACTACTCACCTGGATTTAAAGGGAGGAACTGCAGCATCAGTGAGTTTTATTTCTCTTTTAATTTTTTTTTCCGAAGGAATATGTAGAGTTTGTTCGATTTTACGTCATTTTAATTCACAGTAGGTTTATCATTTATCATTTCATTTCCTTACAGACTGCTATATATTGATATTTAGCCAAAGACTCTTTCTCCCTGTAAATGTTTCAATCAACGGCTTTAAGAGAGTGTCTCTGTAAGAGCGGTCCAGTTGATTTTGCTTGAGACACAGATTTAGCTCATTTCTTGTGTGTTGCAAGACATTCATGTACCTATACTAAAACCACAATCCTTTTGAACGGATCTCTTTATTTTTCAGAGTTTTACGGAAATTAAATTTCACTCGAGCGAAGGCCTGTCGTGACACTTTTCAAGACTTTAATTTGAGACAACTTTGGAGGACAATTTACAAAAAAACTACGGAACTCAGCAAAAAATAAATACCACAGACATGTATATTAACTCTATCTTATCCATCGAGGCGACTTTCGTGAACTTCACGTTTCAATAAAGCAAACAGGAAGACTTGAGTGAAACTATATCGGTCAGCTTAAGTCACACGGTCACCAAGTCACACACGCGAAAACCGATCAAATTCAAGGTAAATTTTTGAAAAAGTGAGGCGTTCTTAACTGATCCAACTAATATAGATAGGAAGTAGGTGCCATAGAACAGGTAACTAGAGTAAAAAACTTTGCCGCCCGACCTTTACTAAAACTTTATAACTCCGTGAACTTACCTAATTTTCGGCAACCTTTAAGTTTGGCCGCCACTTTGAGGGACTTGTCAACATGAAGCTTAGCAGATATAAATCGAGCAGGTAGATCTAAAACCGTCAGAAATACATACGAAAGCATTCAAATGAACTCCACTTTCAATTCAAGGGGCAAAATTTGAAATTGTTCGTTAAACCTACCATTCCTACATCCCCATGAGACCATTTCTTCCAACAATTCAAACGCTACAACTAGTGTTCGAATTCCCCCTCGTCGATTCCACCGTAAGAAATAACCTGTGCCACCCAAGCTTCGACTTGAATGTGAAGTACGAATCAATCAACATAACTGCTTAATCTTCGAGGCAATATCACGCTGGTATTTTGATTTTCTGATCGACAAGAACAGTGATCAGGAAGTGATCGCCATGTTTACCTCATAAAGGTGACCGCTGACCAGCCGCTGAGTGAAAACAGTACGGCGCGGGATGGGGTGGGTGGCGGGCTCTTCGAATACATGCTAAAAAAGCTGTAAGACTCTCAGTCTAAACAGTGAAAGCATGCTTCTGTACAGACAACATTTATTTTATTCTCATAACTTCTGATTTTGCCATTCGCTTTCACGCCAAAAACCCCGCACCACAGACTAACCGAAATTTTGCGTTGGTATGCCTGTGGTGCGGACGGACGGTCGAGCGGTCGATGTACGGTCAAGTGAATACCAAATTTTCTCGGATGGGTAGTTTACCATATTTTCTTACCCATGGTGCTTCGCGCTCGAGAGCTCCGCTATAATACCATCAACTGACGTGATACAACTCATTTTGACTCTGAAGATGACTACCGCACAGGTTGTTGAAACGTCAATCACTGTCAACAACAACAGTCCTATTCAGGATTACGTTCACCCGGACGATCAAACTCAACCTATTTTTGAAATGACTCCTGGGTTCAAACCTTTTAAATTTAAAATGTAAATGAGTTCAATCTTATTAATCAAATGAATCTTATTATTCATTAGCCAACGGGATCGCTTTAATAATATTGTGCATCTTGGCTTTTTGTCAGATATTAACGAATGCTATCCCAGCCCGTGTGAAAACAATGGAGCATGTATTGACGGAGTGAACGACTACACTTGTGCTTGCTTACCTGGCTTTGAAGGAAAGAACTGCACCATCAGTAAGTTCTTCATAGCTTTAATAAACATAGCTTCAATTCAATAGCCAAGGGCATCGCTTTGAAGTTGAAATGGAAGACATTTACGTCAGCTGCAGTTGTAAAAATTGTGTTTATTGTGTTACACTGTAAGTCGGTTTTTCTTGCATTTTTTCAGACACTGATGACTGTGATCCTTACCCGTGTGTAAACAATGGAACATGCATAGATGGTGTAAATAACTACACTTGCGCATGCCCTATTGGCTTTGAAGGGAGGAACTGCAGCATCAGTAAGTTTTT
>CALNXI010002624.1:26851-61323 GCA_942486025.1 Porites evermanni | reverse complement strand
GCTATGGTAGAATTGTAGAAATCGATCTTCCTTTTACTAATTTTTGGTCGATTGAACATCAGAACGTGCCATATTGAACAATTAACCGGTTGAAAACAAAAAACAAAGACGTAATCAGGGGCGTAGCGTGGCCATTTTGGCAAGTACGCACACGGATCCATATTCGTAACAAAATATAAACGTTTTTGCTATCCTTTATTTAATAGTTACTTCGATTGGCAAATTACAGTCCTGTTTACGATAGAACGTGATATTAAAAGAAGCTTTTAAAACGTTTTTCTTGAGCCGGTACTGCAATCAGAAAGTTTTGAAGCACAAAGCGTCTCCCCCAAATAAACTTCCAAAGCGCCGAATGCACTTCACAAGAAATTCAAATAAGATGTTTCGTTCAATTGCTAAATGTTTGGAATAAAAGATAAGCTCTACTGTAGCTCAAGAAAAATGACCACTTAAAGTGCAAAAATTTGGACTTTAAAAGCATCGGTGGGAAGAATTTCGGCCTGTGTGTGATTGTGTAAATTTTCTACAAGCTTAGTTCTTTGCTGACTTTTGTGTTTTTCCTTTATTTCGATCATAAAATCGTCTCATGGAACAGACAATTATAGTAAGGGTTTTAGTATTTAGTATTCATTTATTTTCAGTTGTTCTGATTATCTCTAATGCTTTTCATTGAAAACTATTCCACCTTCTGTTGAATTTCCTACAAAATTCTTGTTGATGCCGCGCCATACGTGTACCTAATGGTTTGCTTCAGCTTTATATCTCGATTATGGTCGGCATGGTCTATTCCACGATTTCCCTCTTGAGCGACATTTAAAGAGAGAGAGAAAACTAAAAATGAATAGCTTTAATTTGAATGGGAAAACTTTCCAGATAGATCTTTATAGGAATTATAATCAATCAGGATCGATTCTTTGTGGCGACAAATGCGTTTCAATGAATTTCCCCAGTCCTCCTGGGGGATCGACAGAAAATCTTTTCAAAAAAATCCTACCAATTTCTCAAGTACGCACGGGTGTTTTTGCGTAAAGGACGCTACACCCCTGGTATAATACAGTTTGAATCACAACATCAGTTAACGTTCCTTTTTTCATCGGACGATCATAAATGAAAATTATGAAATCAAATTTTCGCGAACTTAGATGCTGCGGACAAATAGAATCGTAAGAAATGTAAGAAATTAGCCAGGTTGATCTTTTTTTTTTAATCTCAAAACGTAGAAAAATCCAACCTTTTCAATCTTTTTCTGAGTAAATAATTCTATCTTGTACATTCTATGATTAAGCAACTTGCATTTCATCAATTATACCTTATAAGAAAGAACTTTACCAAGTAAATAACTGTCGTAGGTCTTCTGTTAGAGATAAAAAATGTTTTGCCTGTCTTACTTGAAACGGCAAATCCCCTTTGTGTACGCATGCTCCTTTCGTCTCAGCAGTGCAGACTTGCTGATTCAGCTCAGGTGACTCGTTATCATAGTTCAGTAGCAAAGCGCTTTCATGCATGATGTCCGTGTTGTCGGTAGTAAAGTCCTCCTCTATTCCACCTGTACGCTCTTGATCCTCTGCCCTTGTCCCTTGTACGTCCTTAGGGTGTGTTACTTTTAACCACGAGGAGGAGACCTTCTTAAAAACACGTTTTCCCAGCACTGACGCGAGTAGCAGCAAAATGATAATTAACAGCCACGTGTTTACATATAAAGTTCTTTCGACCCGGGATTCCTTTTCCAAGTACGGTTCAATACGGAAGGATGGTCTTGTAGTGTTTACCTTAATAAGAAAATAAAATGATATCGAAGAAAGAGGGTTGACAATATTACGTTTTTAAAGGAGATACCGTAAAGTAATTTCGCGTTTGAAGAATACATCACAAAAAATTCCCTTGAAACATCGTAGGGAGACTTTTTGTTCAAACAAAATTTGACGCTTTGTTTAAAATGAAAAAAGCGAAGTTCTTTTTTCATTGAAAGAGGTGTGACAATATTACGTTTTTAAAAGAGATACGACTTTATTTACATATTCCTCTGTGCAACTTAATTCCTCTGCTCCCTGTGAATATTTATATTTCTCACATCAAAAAATTTTGCGCTTTAGCTATTGTGCTATGAGACTGGAATTTTTTCTATCATATACTCACTGCAGGAGAAAGGTTCATCCAGCTCCTTCTTATATTCGTGATTTCGGCTAGATACGGAGTAGGTGGCGATAGCTCCTGACATGAGGCCAAAACTGGTAGACTCCCATTTTCTTGGTCTTCTACCCAGGGGTCACCTGTAAGCCAGAATGCACAAATTCAGTAAAAAAACGGTGCCTGGCACAAAAAAGTACATAATACAAGCTGTGTCGTATTTACAATAGGGAAATAAGCAATTTACCCGCGAATTCAAGTTAGACCGAGACGAGACCAAGATAACTTTACTAAGCAACGTTTAAAGTTGTAATCAAGTTTTGGTTTTTTACACAATTTATGAGCACTGAATAGCAACTTTCCTCACTTCTGGGTTTAATAAAAGTAATAGGATTATTCCATTATGACCTACAAACTAAGTGTATGGGACCCTCTTATGTATTAAAAAGATATCCAGAGGCATGTGTGGCGACAAAGAGAATTGTTTTTGAGCCCCACTAATCGGAAATTTCATACAGATTTTAATCGTTGTGTGGTTGTGGTTATGCCGATCATGACGATGACGATGATGATGACGATGATGATGATGATTATCATATTTACCTTGAAGCATTAGAACCATGCAGTAGCATATCACGATGATCGTAAAAACACTGCGCTTTAGTAAAATAAAATTAATATTTACGTATTGCTTTGCGTCCTTTTGTGGCTGAATCTGACAAATTTTGACCCATCGATCGTACTACAGTTGCAGTAAGGGCACCCAACGACGGTTTCCGCCTGATGCACACCTTGAAAACACTTTTTAGGCTATCCAGAGTACTTTTCTATAATATCTAGAAATACATTCTAAGCGGCGCTATGAAATTTGTATCTGTTCGGTCGACATCCTAGGGGAACTTGAACCTTTTCGAAATTACAAGGGCTGCATTATTATATTCCGGAAAGTTTTATATGCAATTTAACGTATCACGAAAGTGAGAAATTTTTCTGATTCCTCTCTCCATCACATTTTCAATCCGAAAATTTTAGGTTTCCTTGTTTCAACGAAAAATAGCCTAACCTGGGAATGAAATGTGAAAAATTAAACGTCACGAGAAAATCATAAGGGATTTATCAGAAGAGCCCGGAAAATTGTACATGAATAGAACGTTCCTCTAGAAGTTTTTAGCCGTCCCCAAGTAAAAGAAAATTCTGAGCAATATTTGCTTCTCCGAGCAGATATTTTATAGAAAACAGTCGTTGGGTATCCCTGTACAGTAGTTTCAATCTGTACACCACCACACGAGACGATTCGCAACGACGATTTTTAGCGCAACACAGCGTTGCAGCATCGTTGCGATTTCGGATTGTTACGTCGTTGAAACAGTCATACTCCCATACCAACACTAAATCAGCTAAAATTACCAAAACTCGAAAACTCCGGCCATTGTACGTAAAAAAGAAGGCGTCGCCGAAAAGTTGCGAGCATCAAGGGATTTACCTGGGTCTAAACCCTTCACTTTCGTTCACTATTAAAACTGAATTTTATTGTTATTCGTATCATGTCCGTGACAAACGCGTGACAGTATGCGTGACAGGAACGTATCAAAATGTTTTAAACATTTAAACGGATTTAAATCGAATTTGAAAGACAGAGAGAACACTTTTAGATCCCCTTGAAAGAAACAAAATGTGCCTTACAGCTCGAATCATTAACAACAATTCTATCTTTTCCCTGCCTATAATATTTCGAAGGGATTTGAAAACAGGCATGAGTTCGCAGATCGGGACCTGGCTGTCTCGTACTCGCAGGTTAGAAGGACAGGGTTCTCTGATCGTGTTGTTGGTCAGTGGTAAGAAACAAGTAATTTCGCGCTTGAAGAATACATCACCAAAAAATTCCCTTGAAACATTTTTTTCATTGAAAGAGGGATGACAATATCCGGGGGCGGGGACAATATTACGTTTTTAAAGGAGATACGACTTTATTTATATATTCGTCTTTAGTATATACTAAAACAATGGATAGTGTTATTCACGCGCTCTGATTGGCTACTCAATCGGTGAACGTCCAGTGCTATTCACTGATTCACCTCCAGTTCCTCCGAGCGAGCGATGCCAAACTTGCGAAAGTTACGAGCAAAGTGGCTTCCCGGTTTGCTGCCGTAAAAAAAAAAACAAAGAAATTTCACAAATGATCAAACAAGCTGTTCTTGAAATACACGAAGAAGGTGACAAATTTCGGTTTGGAAGTTTTAACAGGTAAAGCTTTGTCTGTTTGACTTGAATTTATCGATAAAACCGGTAACAAAGTTTTTGTTTACAAATGCAAATTAAGTCTTGCGTTACCTTATTTAGCTGATATGTTCACAAATAAGCTTTAAACTAGATTTAATAGTTTTTTGCAGAATGGTTTTAAATACAAGAAGAATTCACAATTCACGTTTCAAGAAATTTTCCCCCAAGAGCTAAACAAATGCCTTCAAAAGTTTTAATTACCGGCAAGAAAACGCGACGGCCGCCGGTTCGATCATTACGCGCCAAAATTATAATCCTTGGAAACAGTAAATGATTTAAAAATCATCATTTTTGCGCTCAATTATCTCACTGTTTTAGTATATACTAAAACAATTATTCACCTCAGTGTCGGTGGCAAGTGGTGGATATTTACCTGCCCGCTGCGCGGCTCGGTAGATAAATGTATCCAATTAGCTACCTCCACTTCGGTGAATCATTGTTATTTATAATCGACTGATAAATTTTCCCCCGATTTTATTGACTATTTTGGGTCAGTGGTACCAGATCGAAGGACGGGTATCAGGAAACACACTCCGTCGGTTATTTTTCGGATAATCTCTCAGACGCGGGGATTATTTAACAATTAGTCGCCTGAGGCGACTAATTGTTTCAATATAATACATTGATGATTATTCGAGAAAATAAAATTATTGATCAATTTCCGACTCCGAAACATCAACAAATCTGGCTGCCATTTTGAAAACTGCTAGCCTTCAATGTTATAATCACCGNGAACAAGCTGTTCTTGAAATACACGAAGAAGGTGACAAATTTCGGTTTGGAAGTTTTAACAGGTAAAGCTTTGTCTGTTTGACTTGAATTTATCGATAAAACCGGTAACAAAGTTTTTGTTTACAAATGCAAATTAAGTCTTGCGTTACCTTATTTAGCTGATATGTTCACAAATAAGCTTTAAACTAGATTTAATAGTTTTTTGCAGAATGGTTTTAAATACAAGAAGAATTCACAATTCACGTTTCAAGAAATTTTCCCCCAAGAGCTAAACAAATGCCTTCAAAAGTTTTAATTACCGGCAAGAAAACGCGACGGCCGCCGGTTCGATCATTACGCGCCAAAATTATAATCCTTGGAAACAGTAAATGATTTAAAAATCATCATTTTTGTGCTCAATTATCTCACTGTTTTAGTATATACTAAAACAATTATTCACCTCAGTGTCAGTGGCAAGTGGTGGATATTTACCTGCCCGCTGCGCGGCTCGGTAAATAAATGTATCCCACCAGCTACCTCCACTTCGGTGAATAATTGTTATTTATAATCGACTGATAAATTTTCCCCCGATTTTATTGACTATTTTGGGTCAGTGGTACCAGATCGAAGGACGGGTATCAGGAAACACACTCCGTCGGTTATTTTTGGGATAATCTCTCAGACGCGGGGATTATTTAGCAATTAGTCGCCTCAAGCGACTAATTGTTTCAATATAATACATTGATGATTATTCGAGAAAATAAAATTATTGATCAATTTCCGACTCCGAAACATCAACAAATCTGGCTGCCATTTTGAAAACTGCTAGCCTTCAATGTTATAATCACCGAGCGGTGATTATAGCAGGATGAAGCGAAGCTCCTAGCCAATTATAGCGCTCTATTTTCGACAATCATCAATATACCAGCCGTCGGAAGAGGTTAATTTACTAAGTATGAACTTAATTCCTCTGCTCCCTGTGAATATTTATACAGTCGACTCCCGGTAACTCGAACGCTCTAAAGCTCGAACCTCCCGTTAACTCGAAGTAATTTTCATTTCCCTTCGGATCATTTTCCATATAATTTTACCCTCGATAACTCGAACTCCCGATAACTCGAACTTTTTTCTATTTCCGTTGATGGTTTGAATTATCAGGAGTAGACTGTATTTCTCACATCCAAAAATTTTGCTCTTTAGCCATTGTTGCTATGAGATTGGAATAGTTTCCGTGTAACATTCTATCATATACTCACTGCAAGAGAAAGGTTCATCGTCCCCATTGATACAGTCGGTGTGACCATCACAATGCTTCCCCATAGAGATACACGGTGGAGCATCTGTGCATCGACATCGACCCTTTCTGCATGGTAGCTTCCAAGAAGGTTGCTTGAAGGAAGGTGGCGATAGCGCCTGACATGAGGCCAAAACTAGTAGACTCCCATTTTCTTGGTCTTCTACCCAGGGGTCACCTGTAAGCCAGAATGCACAAATTCAGTAAAAAAAAAAGATTCCTGGCACAGAAAAGTACATGATATAAGCTTGTCGTATTTGCAATGGGAAATAAGCAATTTACCCGCGAATTCAAGTTAGACCGAGACGAGACCGAGATAACTTTACTAAGCAACGTTTAAAGTTATCAGCAAGTTTTTGTTTTTCAATCAATTTACAGGCACTGAATAGGAACTTTCCTCCCCTCTGGGTTTAATAGAATTAACAGGATTATTCACTATAGTAATCATTGCATTGCATTATCATTGATATGATTTGTTTGTTTTTTTTTTTTTTATGTTAAAGCTTTTGCAATACTGTAACTACATAATTATAGTCATGCAAATAAAGCTTATGTTGTTGTTGTTAACAGGATTTTTCCATTATGACGTACAAACTGGGTGTGCGGGAACCTCTTATGTGAGATATCCTAGAGGCATGTGTGGCGGAAAAGAGAATTGTTTTTGAGCCCCACTAATTGGAAATTTGATACAGATTTTAATCGTTGCGCGTTTGTGGTGATTCCGATGATGATGATGATGTTGATGATGATGACGATGATGATGATGATTATCATATTTATCTTGAAGCATTAGAACCATGCAGTGGCATATCACGATGATGTAACAACACTGCGCTTTAGTAAATTAACATCTACGTAAATATATTGCTTTATGTCCTTTTGTGGCTGAATACAAATTTTGACCCATCGATCTTGCTACAATTGCAGTCAGGGCACCGAAAGACGTTTTCCTCCTGCACGCATCGAAAACATTCTTTAGGCTATCCATTCTAAGCGGCGCAATGAAATTTGTATCTGTTCGGGTCGGCATCCTAGGGGAACTTGAGCTTTTCGAAATTACCAGGGCTTCATTATTTTTTTCCCGAAAGTTTTAAACACATTTAACGTATCACGAAAGTGAGAATTTTTCTGATTCCTCGTCTCTCCATCACATTTTTTGATCCGAAAATTTTGTTTCCTTTTTTCAACGAAAAATCGCCTTACCTGGGAATGAAAAAGCTTCAGAAAATCATAGCGGATTTATTAGATGAGCGCGGAAAATTGTACATGAATAGAACGGTCATCTCGAAGTTTTTACCCGTCCTCAAGTAAAAGAAAATTCTAGGCAATATTTGCTTCTCTGAACAGATATTTTACAGAAAACAGTCGTTGGGTGCCCCTGTACAATACTTTCAATCTGCACAGCACCTTTAGACACTAAACTGGGTCCTGCTGTGACTGTAGCATAAAACTTGAGGTTAAGAGATGAAGACTACACTGGCCCCAAAAAACAGTTCGTGGAAACAATCATATTGATCTCCCATACGAACTCTAAGTCAGCTAAAATTACCAAAAGTCGAAAACTCCAGCCATTGTACTTAAAGAAGAAGGCGCCGCCGAAAACTTTGCAAGCATCAAGGGATTTACCTGGGTCTTAACCTTTCGCTTTCGTTCACTGAACTGAATAGACCACTTCCGAGTTCCAAAAACCCTCACTTTCAAAATGAGGCTAGGTGTACGAACTTTCTTATGAAAATGAGTTTTATTTGCACGAGAATGAAAAATTATTTTCATATCAAGGGCTGAGCACCTACCCTCGTTTTGAAACAGAGGCCCGGGGGAACTACAAAATTGCCTATTTTATTGTTATTCGTGTGATGTCCGTGACGAATGCGTGACAACAAACGTGATAGGAACGTATCAAAATGTTTAGGACAGAAAGAACACTTTTGGTACTTTTAGAACCCCTTGAAGGAAACAAAATGTGCCTTAAAGCTCGAATCTTTACTTGAAACAACAATTCTATCTTTTCTCTGCCAATATTCCGAAGGGATTCGAAAACAGGCTGTCTCGGATAAGCGGAAGTATATGACCGTTAGAGCACTGTAGATCTCTGTAGATTGTACACCTCACATAGGAAAAACTATATCTGCTAAATAAATCTAAGACCACCTAACCTGAAGCCGTGAACAAGTTTGCCTACTCCTGTAAGCCTAGTTATCGATGGCAACCAAGGGGAGTGCAAGCTTTATTAGCTCCGGCTCAAGGATATGGCGCAGTTGCTTAGTGTCAGCTGCCTTCGGTGCACGAACCTCTCTCCCTTTTTTGTAGCTTTAACTAGCTTTAAATACCCTTAGCATTAATGGAGAGAGGGGGTAAACTGAGCGCATCGTCGACCTCAAGTTTATCAGTTGAACAACTGCCAAGACCATCAACGTAAAATATGCTTGCTTTACCGTTATCTTTTTACCAACTAGAGAAAGATTATCTCTTTCACCTGCGACAATTAACTTCCACTTTAATGCATTAACTAGTGTGTTACACACAGACAGGAATTTGTCACTACATAAAACAAGTCAGTTTGTAATTCACTCGGGACTTCAGTACCGAAGCTATCCATAAATAATTCGTTTCCAAATGAGAGCCTCCATTAGCGTTCCAATTTTACTGTTAGTCTAGCGTAAATAATTCCATGCACGGCGTATGGGTCCGTTAAATTAGTCTAAGCCTACAACGAAAAGTTGTTGCAAGTTACCTATCGATTACCTGGCAGCCGTGTGAAGTTCAGCTTTCCGGACGATTCTTCCACAAGGAAACAGAAAGTGAGGCACAAGTTCACAACAATGCGTATCATTTTGCAACGTAGTTGTCCGGAGGTGTTCGATATAATTCCCTCAGCTCTTTATAACCAAACCCGATGCTGATGGTTTGCTTCTTGTAACGCTGCGACTTCTTTCCTATAGGCAACACTGTTTTTACGTCCTCACTTTCTTCTTGGCGCAATTACTCTCAAATTCCACAACGTAATGTGAAAGTTTGTAATAAATATGCACCTAGCCCAAAGTGAATAAATTAACACACCACGCTCCAAAGCTCTCCACAGAGTGAGATTTGGGGAATTCCCTCATGTCATACTATCAAGATGAGGCTTTATTTGAATTGTGACACGATTTAACATTTGATCACAGTAGCTAACAGTTTATTCTCGTACTGACAACACTTGAGCAAAAAGACGCAACAACTCCCAACATTGTTGGGACAACACTGGTGGGAGTTGTTGCGTCCTTGTTGGCAGTGGTGTGCAAACGGATGCAACAAATCCCAACAATGTTAGCACCTCGAGAGCATCGTGGGAAGGATACAACCCATAAAACTTGAATTCGATAGCTATCTTCGGGTGCGTTCGTGGCCCCAAATGTTGGAAGAGCTGTGCAAACGGATCCAACATTGTTACGCAACCCTTCGGCAAGCACGGAATAAAAGAAATGTTGGGAGAGTTGGCTCAAACTTTGCTCAACAACTCCCAACCACTCGCAACCAACAAGATGTGAAAACGAACACAGAATCCAACGATGTTGCGTCCGTGTTGCGCGTGGCTTTGGGATAATTCACTCATTACTTGAATTATACTGACTTTGTTTTGTTTTGGGTTTGTAAGCATCGTATACATCAAAAACCCGCGAGAAAGAACCTGCATCAGTTCCCAATTAAGCGTAACGTTACGCAAGTTACGCAAACGGTAATTATCACAACTGAATTTAGGTTATTCAGGTTTTTAATAGGTTTTTATTTTCTGAAGGAATATACTTTGTAGCTAAGAACTTATTGTAAAATGTGTAAACCATGACATAATTTCCAGTTGGAGTGATAAGGCACCTATGTCTCCAAAGAGGGTCCAGAATATTGACTTATCTTATTTGCCCAAGTGTAAAGAATTTTCTTTATACAAACTAAGAACATGCTTCAAATTTCAGGTTAAACACAACCTCTTCCCCGGACGAGGATGGGCTAAACATGTTCTTATTTAGAGGAGACCCAACTGGCAAATTTCAGTCTAACAGGTTAACCCAAGTTCTTAGTATCGGGTTTTTTGTGCTATTTGCGCCAAAACTGGTGTATTTGAACACGGTTTGAGATAATTTTTACCACAGAGAAGAACATCTGTGTACTTTCAATATCCCGTAAGCCACAATATCCAAGATGAAGTCAAAGAAAATTTGTTTAAAGCTTGGTAACCGGGCCAAAAGTTCCCACTCCGTATGAATTGTGACCCACCGACTTTAAACAAGGACTACCAATATTGAAGCGTTTAGTACGGTGACCAAGTGTATTTTTCCCGCCTAGCCTGGCGCCGATGCCTCAAGGACTGACGTAATCCTCCAAATGTAGGCGAACCAATTTATAGTTGCAGCCTTGAAGTGACCAACGCGGCAAAGAATGATAAAAAAGTGTGGCAAATGGGTAGATAAGTGATTAGCCCGTAACGCGGGAAACAGTGCCCACGCGTCGAGCCTGCGCGCTGGTGGCATGTTACATGGTGGCCCTCGCTTAGAATTGCTCAGATTTTGCCTACTTCATAGCCAGTTCAAAGGAAATGACTTCGAAGTTTCGCCCCTCTCACCTCATCTCGTGGCTATTGACGACGGATACCCTCGACAATCGGCATGTCCTGGAAGTCGTGGTTTCCCATAGCTTAGTTTCCTGTGACGGGTTAATAGGTATGGGGTGCGAATATCATCAAAATGCACTGGGCCAGTTCACTAAAACCTTAACGTCTGGCGCTGAAATAACGAGTTTTTTTTCTGGGATGATTGTCGGACGTTATTCGACGATAAGTTTTGTGGAACTGGCCCACAGTTAGAGACAGACCATTATTTTTTGACGTGCTGGGGGGGGGGGGGGGGGTGTTTTAAAATTTTAATATATACTTTTTTTAGGGAGTAACATCTGTGAAAAATTATTGTTAAATATAAAAAAACTTTTGATAGGAAAAGATAAATAAAAAACATGTTTAATGCAGGAGTAGCATAAAAAAAAATGTTTGTTCAGTTCATAGTACTCGAGTTTTTATGTTAGCGTGGTTCTCAGACGCTGCTGTCGAATGGCCTTTATCGGGGGGGTTGAGCATATTAACGAGCCTAATGTTGCTCGCTCTGGGGAGGGGGCGGCGGGTGGGGGCCGTCTTTCAAATTTTGAAATAAATTGTTTGCAGAGGCTATAAACTCTGAAATAAATTGTATGCAAGTAAAAAAACTGTTTGCAGGAACACGGAGACAAAAAAAATGTTTGCAGTAGGAGCAGCATATAAAAAAATGTTTGCAAGTGAAAATTTTCCAACCCTTCCCTCCCCGCCCCGTCAAAAAAAAATTATGGTTCGTCCCTTAGTGAGCTTGGCCCCAGCAAACCATTCTCTAGCCTCTGTTTCTAAAATAGGGCTATCGGCCGGAGAGGGGACCGGGACGTACGAGAAACGGGACCCAGGTCGTTATCAAAAAACCTATGGCGAAAGCTTGCGCTGAATGATGAATTATCTCTGGCTGTGAATTCTTCTTAAGGCTCAACATTGTAAAGTTGCTGATTTGCCACAGATGACGAATGAGTTGATCGTGAATTTGCTTGCATAAACTCCGTGCGTTCAGTCGTATGCTCCCCTCCCATGTCCTCCTCAACGTTCTGTATTACCATGGGCTGTAGCGGTGGCGGATTCTTTTGCCCCGGGTGTAGAAGGCGAATGGATACCCCTAGACGTAGCAGTGCGAGTAAGTATACCACAACAGCGACAATGCTCACCGTTAGCCCATTTAAACCCAATGGTTCATCCTTGCTCTCTCCTTTTAATGAGTCAAAAATGTATCAAACCCTACTCGCTAAAAGAGGCAATCTACCCGAAAATGATTCTCCCTTGAATTTTTTTACGTTAAGTTTAATTGAACGCTCCCTAAAAGCGGTAATATTACAGAAAAAAGTACAAGAAATACCTTTATCATGTGTCCAAAACACGAATAACTGAGAATAGGATGTACAAAGAGAATTTGGAAACCGGAAGGGTGGGTTTTAGAAGTCAAGTTGTCGTAACCACAGGTAGCCCAAGCTCACTATGTGATAGTGACATGTAATATCAAAACATGCCGCGTTGTTAATGTTTGAAAAAGGGAGGAAAAATAGCTAACAACTGTTTACAGCCGTAGTAATTCTTATTGAAAATTTTTTTTCTAAATCATACATAAAAAACCATTGTCAAACGCTTTTAAAAAGAAGAGTAGAGAGATCAACGCGACATGTTTTGATATTACATGTCACTATCACACGCGATGCTTGACTTCCGCGACCCCGGAGTGCAATGTGAGAAGTGAAAAATCAGTTACTGTGNCCTAGACGTAGCAGTGCGAGTAAGTATACCACAACAGCGACAATGCTCACCGTTAGCCCATTTAAACCCAATGGTTCATCCTTGCTCTCTCCTTTTAATGAGTCAAAAATGTATCAAACCCTACTCGCTAAAAGAGGCAATCTACCCGAAAATGATTCTCCCTTGAATTTTTTTACGTTAAGTTTAATTGAACGCTCCCTAAAAGCGGTAATATTACAGAAAAAAGTACAAGAAATACCTTTATCATGTGTCCAAAACACGAATAACTGAGAATAGGATGTACAAAGAGAATTTGGAAACCGGAAGGGTGGGTTTTAGAAGTCAAGTTGTCGTAACCACAGGTAGCCCAAGCTCACTATGTGATAGTGACATGTAATATCAAAACATGCCGCGTTGTTAATGTTTGAAAAAGGGAGGAAAAATAGCTAACAACTGTTTACAGCCGTAGTAATTCTTATTGAAAATTTTTTTTCTAAATCATACATAAAAAACCATTGTCAAACGCTTTTAAAAAGAAGAGTAGAGAGATCAACGCGACATGTTTTGATATTACATGTCACTATCACACGCGATGCTTGACTTCCGCGACCCCGGAGTGCAATGTGAGAAGTGAAAAATCAGTTACTGTGCCCAGTAGGCTAAATGCTCCAATTGTCCTTTGACGGTTGAGCAATTTGACCCTGCCAGCCCGCGTCGGTTTGAATTGTCGACGTGACGGTTGGAGTCCGTTGCGGGTCTGCTCTCGACACGCCTCACCTCAGCCGTGTATTGCCCACTTCGTTGGCGATTTAGGACCTTCGAAATGGGAATTTTGGCGATGTGAATGATGGAAAATGTGCGTTATTTATCAGGACATCTGTTTCTGGCGGAATTGTCTCCATGTCGCAAATGTCACGGAATTTATCGCCGCCGAGAGCCGAGCCGGTCAAGAGAGGTTTGCCAACCTTCTCTTCTCTTCTCTCTACTGTCATCTGGGTGAAAAACTGTCGCTCCAAAAAAGGCCTTAAACAGTGCCTAGGAGGTCTGAAATGCAGTCAGAATACAAAGAAAAACAAGAAGATGCTAAAAGTAAGCTTCAAAGCGATATTCAATGTACATTTTGCTAATTTAGTGAGCAAAGAATATTTCTCCATACAACGTCTTATAATTTTCTTGCTGTATGAATAATTAATTAGCTAAGTAGGATAATGTTGTTCAGGGCTCTCATAGTGAGCTTGGGCTACCTGTGGTCGTAACATGCTTCTGAAAAAGATTATAGTGCTTCAAGAAAATACTTACCTTGAGGTACTATTTGCTTTGCATATCTTCCCATTCCCTTGGAGATTCATATCTTTTGGACACACAGAGGGCTGAACCATCATGGGCTGAACCTGAGAATCGTTTCAGTGGAAATGATTAAAAACTTTTGTGAACAGATTCATTAGGGCGCATGAATCGAAACGCTACGTTTTTTTCTTTCATGTTTGTATCCCGATTTCAACTCTCAAGTCGCCCTATTCAAACGAATCCGGGAAATTTTTGCTTGAGGAATCCTGAATCCGGAAAAATTTTGCTTGTTGAATCCGAAATTAATCCCGGGCTTTGGGACCCGCGGTATAGCTCAAGAAAACCGGAATCCTACTAAGGATTGGAATCCAGAATCCAGGTTTCACTGTCATAGACTGAAATCCAGTACTTGGAATCCGGAATCCTCGGCGGGGAATCCGGAGTCCAAGATTTCTTTGGATTTCCTTACATGGAGCGACTCAAGACTGATTTGGCCATCTTACACAATTTCGGGCATGTACAAGAAGGTCACGGTCTCTCACTCAAGTCGGACGGTGCCTATATTCCAATGAATACATAGCCAAATGAATGTAGTAATTGTGCCATTGGAAATTGTCCCACTGAAAAACCTATGAGTTGAGAGAACAGGAGTAGGTGCCCCTGTCCATATCAATAGGTATTCAATCTCATAAAACACGAAAAGAAACGTTTCCTTCTAAATATTGCTCTCGAAATATTGGCAAGCAATTCTTAACAAAACTGACTCATGGTTTCTGCAAATCGGTTTATATCTTCCTCCCTCAGTCTTCCACGCAATAGTATTTGTGGTCCCCGTTCACGTACAAGTAGAGTAAAAGCAACATCAAACCGACCAGCGGAAATATATTATTTTACTAAACCAGTATCAGCTGCGTTTGTTCATCGTCAACTTAGGCTGCTTAAAACACCGAAAGGTACAGGACTTGACGGAATTCCAGCCCGTCTACTAAAGGATGTGGCTGCAAGCATCTCAGCTCCGCTAACAGCCATAATAGATCTCTCGATTTCTTCTGCAGTTTTACCGGAGGAATGGAAATATGCAAGGGAGGTTCCACTTTATAAAGATGGGGATAAGAAGTGTATGGATAACTACCGTCCCATCTCCGTTTTACAGGTGGCTTCGAAGATCCTTGAAAGAGCCGTGCAAATACAGCTCCTCCAACATTTAGATAAGTCCAGTCAGCTATCTCCCTTCCAGTGTGGTTTTCGAAAAAATCATTCTACCCAGGACGCGGTTACATATTTCACGGATTGTATTAGGAAAGGCATTGACGAAGGTTTTGTTACAGCAGCAGTGTTTGTCGACTTTCGAAAAGCCTTCGACAGTGTAAATAACCAACCTCTCCTAAAGAAACTACCTGGGTATGGTATAAAAAACCATGCACTGAGGTGGTTCAAGAACTATCTTACTAGTCGATGTCAATCTGTTGTCTATGGCAGCGCACAGTCTGCACCTCGGCAGATAAAATCTGGCGTCCCACAAGGGTCCATACTTGGTCCGATTTTGTTTTCGATTTACATCAATGACTTGCCCAACTGTTTACTTCAGTCAAAGATCCTACTTTATGCGGACGATGCTGTCCTTTTCTACGCTGACTCCAATATCGGAAACATATTAAGTACCGTTTTGAATAAAGATCTAAAACAGTTGCTGTCCTGGACCCATCTTAATAACCTGTGCATTCATCCTGTGAAGACCGAATACGTTCTTTCCGGCACTCAACAACCAATCGCTTCGGCTACCCTTTCAGATGGGCCATTTATCTTATTCCTTAGCGATAAGCCGATAAATCAAGCACAACATTACAAATACCTTGGTGTGCTAATAGATGCAAATCTCAATTTCAAACAACACGTGGATAAGCTACTGGTCAAGATTTCCAAGAGAATCGGTGTCCTGGGAAGAATTAGAAACAATCTAACTGTCGATGCAGCGAATAAAGTTTATCAGTCTCTTGTTCTGCCTCTTATGGATCATTGCGATGTTGCTTGGAGCAGCATTGGAAAAATAGAACGTGATAAGTTAGATCGAGCACAGAGAAGGGCAGCTAAGATTGTACTGAAGACCAAAGATTTAGACGCCGAGAAGAATTTAAAGTGGCTTCCCTTGTCTATGAGGCGTGATATGCACACTATTAATTTGACTTTTAAATGCTTGAAGGGATCCCCTCCAATGTTTTTTTAAAGATTATTTTAAGGTTTTTAGAACAATCCACAACACGAGGGGAAGTGGGCACAACTTGCTGCTCCCCAAAGTGAGAACTGAGACGGCAAGGAAGTCTTTTTATTTTAATGGATCTAAACTTTTTAATAATATTGCAAGTGAAGTGAAGGATACTAAGTCAGTTGTGATTTTTAAAACTCGTATTTTGGAATTATATAGATCAAAAGTTTTTTAGTTACTTGTTAAATTTTTGTATTAGTTTAGCTTTTAAATGCATTTTAATTGCTGTATTTAATTGCTGTATTTTGAACTTTTACTGTATTTTAGTTACTGTAATTTAGGATAGTTATAGATATAGATAGATAGATAGATAGATAGATAGATAGATAGATAGATAGATAGATAGATAGATAGATAGATAGATAGATAGATAGATAGATAGATAGATAGATACGTAGACTTGAACTAGGTCAAAAACATTTACTTGCTACTCAGAGTTTCATGCTTCATGAGAAGCAATCATCAGGCAACTGCCAAAAAGAAACAATACATGGTGTTTTATAGTGATTTAGAGTGATTTTGAAAAAAACGGTAGCGATTCATAATAGGCTGGGTTGCATAGCAACGGATAAACAATTTTCAGTTAAGTGCTGAAAAAGCAAAAATAAAATAAAATAAAAAATAAAAATAAAATACGTCTTACAGGCTTAAATAATCACGTTATTTAGAAGAAATTTCTTTGCATGTCTGCAACTTGATCCGAGTTCATTTCTGTTGTTCAGGGTCGCCATATTCGGTCTACAAATTATATAGTACTTTTCCCACAGACATAAATTACACTTCTTCGTTACATTTGAATAGGATCTTGCATGTCTAATACTTTTTGACCTAGTTCAAGTCTATGTATCTATTCAAAGCTCTGGTAAACCCATTGAGCACTTTTTAGTTGATGATCAATTGGAATTTCGTCATTTCATTATATATATATATATATATATATATATATATATATATATTTAGTATATACACACTCAGTGATCTTGGTAATTCAAGCAATCTGATTGGTTAGCTATCTCGCACTATGACGTTATATTCACCGCGCTAGACGGTGAATATAAAGCAGAACAAAATCGCTGTCGGGAACTGGGTGTTTTGCCAAAGTTTCATAGTAAAGCCTTTTTGAAAATACACGAATATCCAAGTACTGATGACTTTGAAGGCAAGAAAAGACTTCATGGTGTTTAAACAGCGTGATTTATTGTAAAATGGTTTACTGTAGCTGACTTTTTGTACGCTCATGTTTACCACTACAGAGGAAAACGAGGTCGCTTTGTCACTGTTTTGTGATTTCGGGATTCAGTTTCTCGCAAGACCAATTTTGCCTATAAATAGAAGTTAATTTATGGAGAAAAGAGGAACAAGGCAAATATTTTCGAAAATTGTACGTGCCAGCAAGTTAACAAGGCAAAGAACTTTGGAGATAAACAACGCTCATCTTGATCGTAGCCGCTGTTGACAGCATTTGCGAGAAGCAACAAAGAAAACTTTCTCATTCACGGTGAGTTGACAGAAACAAATAAAGCTCTACTCTTCTTCTCAGAATTGGGTAGTAATTTAAATTTTCGGCGTTTTCTTTTAAACCGTTGATGCTAAAGCTTACAAAACTCGATACAAAAAGATTAAAACTATCAATTGCCATGTTTGAAGACACTGTAAAGATCTAACTTTTGCGCATCCACTGTTTACAGCTTCGTGTTCATGCATGAGCTCCCTTCTCCCTTTCCTTTCTGATTCTGTTGAGATCACTTTGCGTGAATATACTAAAACAATTATTCACCTCAGGCTCGGTTGATTTTGTTGAATAATCCCCTCGACTTCGTCTCGGGGATTATTCAACAATATTAACTTCGCCTTCAGCGAATAATTGTTAAATATATATATAATAATAATAATAATAATAATAATAATAAATGTTATTAGCCAGGGTTATCTCTTCAGCATAAAATGCTGCTATCAATGAGGGCCCTGAAAAAAAAATAAAATAAAATAAATAAATAACTATATATATATATATATATATAAAACAATTATTCTTTTCAATCTCGGTGAATAGTTGCTTTAGCAATATTTACCTCGCCACTTCGTGGCTCGGTAAATATTTTGCCACTATTCACCTCGATTTCAAAGAATAATTGTTAAATAAATATATATATTTATTTCTTTTCTTTTATTTTTTTTTCAGGGCCCTCATTGATAGCAGCATTTTATGCTGAAGAGATAACCCTGGCTAAATAACATTTATTATTATTATTATTATTATTTGCATTTGATTAGTTCTGAGGTGGCTGATCGTAATTATTGATATTCGCATTGTCTCCTACAACCGTCATTCCTGCATTTTGTTCAAGCTCCACGTTATAATTATTGGTTGTATCCATATTCTTATTCACTGTATTCAGCTGTGTCAGGTTCACCGTTGTCACTTTATTATAATTGTTAATCACCCAATCTCCTCTCGGAAACTGAAAAGAAAAAAAAATCGGCTTAACNAATAATTGTTAAATATATATATAATAATAATAATAATAATAATAATAATAAATGTTATTAGCCAGGGTTATCTCTTCAGCATAAAATGCTGCTATCAATGAGGGCCCTGAAAAAAAAATAAAATAAAATAAATAAATAACTATATATATATATATATATATAAAACAATTATTCTTTTCAATCTCGGTGAATAGTTGCTTTAGCAATATTTACCTCGCCACTTCGTGGCTCGGTAAATATTTTGCCACTATTCACCTCGATTTCAAAGAATAATTGTTAAATAAATATATATATTTATTTCTTTTCTTTTATTTTTTTTTCAGGGCCCTCATTGATAGCAGCATTTTATGCTGAAGAGATAACCCTGGCTAAATAACATTTATTATTATTATTATTATTATTTGCATTTGATTAGTTCTGAGGTGGCTGATCGTAATTATTGATATTCGCATTGTCTCCTACAACCGTCATTCCTGCATTTTGTTCAAGCTCCACGTTATAATTATTGGTTGTATCCATATTCTTATTCACTGTATTCAGCTGTGTCAGGTTCACCGTTGTCACTTTATTATAATTGTTAATCACCCAATCTCCTCTCGGAAACTGAAAAGAAAAAAAAATCGGCTTAACTTTAATGGAAACAATAGATGAGGAGGGAGTCAGTAGTTTCTAAAGAAACTGCGCTGTTGAATCGGTGGGCGGAGTGAAATGCAAAGATTTCATGGTTTAATCAACTGGGTTTATCAGGTAGATTGATAATTATCAATCATTCTGCATTTATCAGAGTCTAGATTCTGCAAAGTAGCGTAAAAAAGGGGCGAGGTATCTTGACTCTTTGAGGCCAAACAAATGTTTGAAATCTAGGTAGTCAGTATAGGTCGGAATTAGGGTGTTTTATATTAACCATGTTTTCATTCATTCAGTGAAAGCAATACTATTCTCACTGCATCGATAATTGGCCCGTAACGCGGGGAGTAAGAAAAGCCTTTAAATTCCGTCGTGCCGAGCCCGCGCGTCAGTGGTGTGATGCATCGCGGCACTCGCGATCGCTTAGAATTGCTTGGTTTTTGCTCGCCTTTTGACCAGTTCAACGGAGTTCCTCCCACCTTGACCTCGCTCACTTTCATTTCTTGTCATAACTACTGCCCTGGTAGTGGCGGTTTCCTCCCATAACTAACTTCCCCGTGACGAGATAGTAGATATGAGGTGCTTATTTTATACAATAGAAACATCACTTTGCGAAACAAAATGCACTGGGGCCAGTCGCCTAAGAGTTTTACTGAGAAGATTATCGGACGTTATCCAGTGAGATCCGATGGTTCGTGGCTTAGGCCCGAGCAAACATCCTCTAGTTTTAAATAAAATTTTAAAATATGGCTACCTGCATGAAATATCACCGGGACTTACGAGAAACGATTTTTTTATATAGAAAACAACCAAGCAAAACTCACTCTGACCGATGAATTATCTCCGGTTGCACCAGCTCCTAAAGGCTGAGGATTGCAAGGTTGTCGAATCGACACTGGTAACGCATCAAACGATAGGGGCGAATTGTCTTGTATGAAACCCGTGCGCTCATTGGTAGGCTCGTTTCCTATGTCCTCCCTAAAGTTCGGATGTACTTGTGTGAAGCGTGAGAAGAGTTTCTTAACAATAATGTACACCGCTGGTGGCAGCGCGAACAACAGCACAACGACAATAATCACCACTGCCCAAGTTAAACTCAATGATTCATTCTCGTTCTTTCCTGCTGGAAGTCAAAGGATTATTAATATCATAATTAGTTCCATCTCTTTATTGATGTCATTTAGTTCAGACATCGCCTATTTACAACTTATAGTAGTAAGCGCCACCCACGGAGAAAGCTACCTTTTATCAAGTGTATACGACAAAGGTAAAACGACTCAAACAATTAGTCTTACAGTCTAACAATTTTTGAGCAGACAGGGCAGACGGTTGTCAGTCTTAATTACCGCTGGTAACTGTAAGCGTACCAGCAAGAGAAAAGGGTTAAAAAATACCTTTCCGGTATGACGACACGAATAACTGATAATCTTTAATCGGCTGTACAAATATAATTACGGACCCTACATAAAAGGCATTTTAAAACTCAATGTGTCGTAGCACGCAACTGACGAAGACATATTTTTTAAGTGGCCCAACAAAACACTCACGTTGAGGTATTTGTGTTTTTTCGCATGTTTTAGCATCACCTTTGAGGTTCATATCCTTTTGTCTGACACATACATCTCGGACCTTTATATTACTGAAATTTAGATTCACGCACAGGTAGTCACAACCACCGTTGTTCTGATCATAAGAATTCCCCAGCAAAAATGGGGAAATTAACTTAAAGCTACAGGAGGTGAATTGGAGGGGGGGGGGGGGGGGGGGGGTTTTAAAATCTACTTTTTTTTTTTTTAAAAACAAAAAACTGCTCCACTAGCTTCAAACGACGTTTTCCTTCAAACTTTCCAGGTCCAAACGCGCTATATAAACTAGAAATACGCGAAGCGCGTGACGAGATTATAAACTCACTTCGTTCAGCGCTTCGAGCCTCGCTTCGCTAGGAATTAACCGCGCTTTGGCGAGTGGGCACTTCGCGAGGACCTATTTAATATATTCGCGAGGGTTATCATGAAGGCATCACAATGGCTCCTTGCCCTTCATTTGAGTCACCACAGCTCTAAAAAGAGGAAGTTAATAATCCAGAGGAGGCTTAACCAAAAAGGAGATAAAGGAGTAAGAGGTTGCGTTTGGTTACACTCTGTAAAAACACTGTGATACTGCTTTGAACAGCTTTCTATGGAGAGGTGAAAATGAAATATTAAGCTGACTGCCCATGCAGCCACAGATGACGAATTGGTTGATCGTGAATTTGCTTGCATAAACTCCGTGCGTTCAGTCGTATGCTCCCCTCCCATGTCCTCCTCAACGTTCTGTATTACCATGGGCGGTAGCGGTGGCGGATTCTTTTCTTCAGGGTGTAGGAGGCGAATGGATACCCCTAGACGTAGCAGTGCGAGTAAGTATACCACAACAGCGACAATGCTCACTGTTAGCCCATTTAAACCTAATGGTTCATCCTTGCTCTCTCCTTTTAATGAGTCAAAAGTGTATCAAACCCTACTCGCTAAAAAGAGGCAATCTACCCGAAAATGATTCTCCCCTGAAGTTTTTAGGTTAAGTTTAACTGAACGCTCCCTAAAAGCGATAATATCACAGAAAAAAGTACAACAAATACCTTTATCATTTTTCAAATAACTGAGAATAGGATGTACAAATACAATTTGGAAACCGGAAGGGCGGATTTTAGACGTCAATTTGTCGTAACATGCCACAACGAGCCAAGAAATCTGGAAGCCGAACTTCTGAGTACGGTATGTAACGATGTGGAAACCGAGCCAGTGATTTCGGGGGAAACGGCTGAGTAGCTTAGAGGGTCTAACGAAGCACAAGATGCGAGATTGGATATCCATGCATGTGGGTTCTGGGAGAACCAACGATCGGCAGTCTTTGATGTCAGGGTCTGCCACCCACTGTAATTTTCAGGGAGTTATAATAACTCCTCTAGTGGGGCTAATTTTACTCCTTACAGTGGAGTTATTTTTCGTGGAGTTACTTTAACTCCAAAAAGGAGTTTAAACAACTCTTTTTCAGGAGTAAAAGTGACCCCAGATATTGAGGAGTTAAAATAACCCCAAAAAAGGAGTTATCCTGTACCTAAAATTTTTACTCCACTTTCAGAGTTAAATTAACTCCAAAAAGAGTAAAAACAACCCATGTAAGGAGTAAAAGTAACCCCATTTCGGAGTAATTTTAACTCCAGACTGGGAGTAAAAAGAACTCTTTTTCAGGAGTAAAAATAACCCCAAATTCGGAGTTAAATTAGGAGTTAAAATAACCCCAAAAAAGGGGTTATCCTGTACCTAAAATTTTTACTCCATTTTTGGAGTTATAATAACTCCCTAAAAATTACGGTGCCCAAATGCCGAATCGTATAAGGATCTCGAACCGCAACAACCATATGCATGAGAACGAGAAAAAAACGTCTGTATTCAAGAAGAGTTCTCAACATTGAGCATGCAACATTTAGGCCCTTAGTGTTTACAACAACTGGCGGTATGGAAAGAGAATGCCTAAGGTATCACAGTCGACTAGCGGAGATGATTGCCATCAAGAAAACCGAAGAATATGCAAAAACTATGTCATGGATCAGAAGCAAAATCCTCTTTTCAGCATTCAATTGTTTTACAAGATCTGGGGCAAAAATGAGAGCTTAGTTCAACACTTGAAATGTTGACCCCTTTGCCGGTCAGGACCAACAGCACTCGCGCATGCTCTGATTAGGGAGTTTAAGATGTAAGATACCACAACGGCGACGGCGACGAAAACGTCACTTTAAAAGTGACTTCGCGTTCTTTGAAACTTTAGCGCGATTATCCCAGCTCGCTCACTTTTTCCAATGTAGGCAAACTTTCACGGAGTTGAATTGTTAAGAAAAGTGTTCAAGTTTAAAGAAAGAAAGAGAAATTCGTCGTCGTATGTCCACGTTGTCGATAAAACGTGAAATTAGGCAATTCACGTCGTAGTCGTGCAGTGACAGCAAAGAAATGTACAAAAAGCGTAATGCACGTGCAAAATTGTTGTTTTGCTAACCTTAACCTACTGCTTTTTTGACTTTGTCGTTGCCGTCGCCGTAGTGACACCGTTATTTCTTTGCCGTGCACGAATTCAACGTGAAACGTCCTAATTTCACGTTTTATGGAGGACGGGAACACAAGGCAACGATTTTCTTTTCCTTTTTGTTAACTTAGATATATCCTTTAGAATTCAACTCTTGAAAAAAAATGCTAACATTTGACAAGTTAAAAGAGTTGCAATAAGAGTGATGAAGTTTGAAGCAGCGCGAATTCACTTTTTGGGTGACGTTTTCGATGCCGTTGCCATCTTCGTTACCACAGATACCGTCAATGCAAAACTTGAAAGAATTCTTTTTGTGACCACTCCTTTACAACCAATATTTTTTTTGCCTACCCCGCCCCCTTCCCCGCTTGGAAGCCATATTTTTTATTATGGCCCCCCTCAAATCCCACCACCACCCTCTTACCTGATAACACTGATGCTGATCCCGAGGCTGACGTAGTTGGCGACAATGACGTTGACATTGACTGCGACACTGATGTTGACATGGAATGTGACATCGATGTTGAGGCAGACACTGATGTTAATGCCGAGACTGATGTTGACGGCGACACTGATGTTGAGGCAGACACTGAGGTTGACGCCGAAGCTGAGGTAGTTGGCGACAATGACGTTGACATTGACTGCGAAATTGATGTTGACATGGAATGTGACGTTGCTGTTGAGGCAGATACTGAGATAGACGCCGAGACTGACGGAGATTGTGACATTGACATTGAAGCAGACGCTGAATTAGAAATCAAATGCGACGAGGAAGCTGAAGCAACAACAGTGTTAACTATGAGGATTTTAGAAAGCTTTACACCGACAACGTATATCTTAATAATACTTACAGACTTTCGTCAAAGTTATGATCTCCGTCTTGGTGGAGTGTATGCCCGAGAATGTAGCCTGACACCTCATGGTCCAGACACCTTTCTGGAAATCAGAAATTCTTATTGTCATCGTCTCCTTCTGTGTTTTACAAGGTTCACAAGTACTTGTCCCGACTCTTCTGTCTCCCCCATCAAATTTATTTTCATCACAAGTGATGTCAATATTGCATACGTATTTTGCTTCCCATGTCAGTTTTAAGGGTTTATCTTTTGACACAAAGTAGCTATTTCGCGGAGGCTGTAAGAGGGTTGAAGGTGTTTTGTCGCGGCATTCTTCTCTTGGGGGTTGTCCTGAAAGTTGAAAAAAACTGGATTAATCCGGCCTTTTCTACCGGTGGGATTCGAAACCGCAATACCAGGATTAGATCCACTGTTGCTCTACCAACTAAGCTACAAGGCCTGGCGAAACAAATCGTGGCCGGGTTTGTAATTTTATAGTTGGTTAATTGTGGCGAAGAAAGCATGTGAAGGGTGTATTATATAATGATGTGCTGCGTAGCACTGTGCAACAAGTGATGGAACAAAGAATCAACTCTGACTGGAAAATTCTCTATTCGCCACTTGCAAATCTACGATAATGCACCTTATTTTGCACTAGCATTGTTTTTAATTTCTCTTGGGACGGCTGCAATTCTCAGGAGAAATGAAAAGCAAAGGTTTTGTAATTTTCTTTTTTTTGGAGGGGGGGGGGGGGGGGGGAGGCATTTTGGCAGATGTGCAAGTGGGAAATTGGAAAAGGCAGCTTTAAATTATGTAATTAAAAACGACTGATAGGGGGACCTCATACCGGCCACTAACCAGTTTCAACTGCCAAAGCAGTCTGAACAATACAAAAGTACATGGGGGGGGGGGGGGGGGGGGGGGGGAGGCATTATGGCAGATGTGCAAGTGGCGAATTGTAAAACGCAGCTTTACATTATGTCATATATAACGACTGATAGCGTGACCTCAATACCGCCACTTACCCAGTTTAGTCGTCAAAGCAGTCTGAACAATACAATAGTCCACGTTCGATATATTAAAAATCTAACATGTGTCCGAGGCTTTCTAGTCATTTTTCTCTATTTTGGTTTGGTTTTCTTTGAGCTCAATTCTCTTCTGGTAATTGCGAGACAATGGAGTCGTAAAAAGTTTCCAATTTTGACCCTAAGGCCTCGGAGTCATGTTAGAATTTTATTATATCGAACGTGGGCTATTCTGTTCTTGTGTCCGTAAAGAAAATACTTGATGTCTCGAGCGCCAGACGTAGTTAATCGATAAAAATCGATATCGGAAATTAATTGACTTAATCCGCCGATTAATATCGATTGGTATCGGAAATCGATAGAAATCGAAGTCACAGAAAATGAAATAATTTATCGATTATTATCATTAACAACATCGATCACAATCTTTCGGATATATAACAATCGATAGGAATAGATAGTAATCGATAACAATCGATAAAAAACATCAACGATTTAATCGAAGTCAGATTTTTTTCTGTATCGATTTCTATCGATCGATATCGGAAATCGATCGATGATTGATATCGATTACTATCGATTAATATCGATTATCAGTTTATCGATTAACTACGTCTGACGAACGAAAGCTGAGAGAGTATGACCAAATACAAATCCTTTGGGCTTAAAACCGCGAATTGGACAAAAGTAATGTTTATATTTTGAAGTGATTTCCGACGTGTCCCTTCGAATCAAAGGAACTTACTGATAAGCGGTTTAAGTGCCTAGTACGAGAGCAAAGTAAGGTCGATTGGCAGTTGAAAGAATCGCTCATAATTATCTTAACAACTATTTTGTATTCACAGGAACTCTTGGCATCTCAAGGCTCCTCGTTGCCAATTTTGCTTGCGAGGAACATTCTTCGCAAGATTCTTGGAGACATTTTTTAAGTTCTTCTTATAATTAGTAACTGTTCCAGAATTGGTTTCACAAATTCTTGTTTTATGTAAAACTGCGTTTAAGTTACATTCGATTTAAGCCCAACTCGAATAACACGGTTTCGAAAACTGGTATACTACAGTGAGTGACGAGAGCACCTCGTTCATGCATGAATTCTCCTCGATGCTAAAAAAGGAAAATTAGTTCGTCATATTTATTATCACATTTATTTAGAAAGATGCGATTTCTTCAATAAAGAAACTTTTCACTAAGTGTAGAGTGACAACAAACAAATCAAATAAGCTCCTTGGAAAAGTACCAGCTTCTAAAAGAGGGTCTCAATAGGGTGGTGGCTTTTACGGTTATCGGCTAAAATTTTGGCTCTTTTACGGCTATCGGTTAATTTTTTCAGTTACGGTTAACAAAAAAGTTAAAAATTAATTTCATTTGTTTCAAAGAGTTAAATATTAATTAACCTGTATTTTTTGTATCTTTAAAGCAAAATAAAGGTCTTCGGATCATCTCGGGATAAAGTAAGCTGTTCGTTTGAAAGATTTTAACATTTGATAGATCATACTTTTTATAAAGTATTCCACTTCTAATATTATTTTACCCATGGAAATGTCAATATTCAATTTAAAAATAATCTTTAATTTGTGAAAAATCAAAAGAAGACACGCGAACGCCCAACTCAAGGCCGGGGGGCGACATTCATTATAACAGAAATGGCCGTTTTCACACTAGAGACGGATTATTCGCGTGAAACGGGTTATCCGTTTATATTGATGATTCGTGTCAGATAGGTAGTACGTCTTAATTTGAAAATGGAATAGTTTTAATTTTGAATGAACAATCCGCCTGACGTTATCCATCAATTTTGACGGACAGTTTGAAGATGGATTATCCGTCTCAGATAGTCTGTGTGCAGCCGCCCTCTTCCCTCGGAAAAAATCGGAAAAGGGGTGTGTGTGGGGACAGTGCGACTGTACAAAGGCTAGTCTCAGACGGATAATCCATTTCTAGCTCTTGTGTGAAAACGGCCAACAACAAAATTCCGGTGTCCAGTGTTTATAATGATAGCGAAGGACTGTACGGAACGACTGTCTGCCGTTGCCTTGTCCGTAAGCCTCAGTCCGCTCGGCTAATGCTTTTCGGGTCACGTGGTCCGAGCGAGTTCGCCACCAAATGCCTGGACCGAGATTGCGTGGGAAGGCGCCGTACAGGGACTAAGCATGGCAATGTCTACCATAGCGTCAGAGAAAAACAGGGAATTGTTGTTTATTGGCTATATTTTACACACAGTGACATCTCTGCGTGTTGTTTTATGGTGTTTCGAGGGTACGACCTCCTGAAAATCGCAAATATTAATCCCCAACAAGAAGCCACACTTTCGCTTTGGAAAAAATTAGTTCCCCGAGAGAGCGGCGGAAATGGAGCCTAGGTCTTGGTCAACACCTTAAAGGCACTTCGCCTGACGTGCGTACGGAGTCCGGCAGTAGCTGGGAAATAAGTGAGTTTAGCATCTTCCTTAAAATTAACAAATCTCGGGAACAATTTCTTTTGCGGTTAACTCTTTTTTACCCTATTTACGGCTAAAGGTTAAAATTTTTTTAATTTTTACGGCTATCGACTAAATTTTTGGCCGTTTTACGCCTATCGGTTAACCCCATTGAGACATCAGATTTTAGGCCGCTATTTTAGGAGGGTCACGGTATCGGTATTTCACTATTTTGCATGTTCATAAATTCAGCATGGAAGTGTGGCTTATTGATCAAGCAAGCACTTATCTATTTCACCGGTATGTAACTTTATAATGGGTCTCTTAAATAATATAAAGTGTAAATATAGCCTTATTAGTACCTTGTTGGGCGACGAGAGGTACAATTATGAGCACGAGTGACACCGCCGCACACAAATGGAAGGCCACGCTTGTCATGCGATGTGCAGGATCAATAAACTGATCGGCTTATTTGAGAGCTTGGGATACAGCAACTGAAGAGACAGAGACTGTGAACGTTTCGCTCTCTCTCTCACTCTTCTTCGGCTCAGGCACCGTGAATTTCTACCAGTTCGTAACGACACATAAAATCGTTCAGTTTAAACTGTTTTTGTTCATTACTCGACCTTAACATTGAATAAACATGAGGGAATGTCCCTAAATAGACTGCGAGCAGTCCCTTTTCAGTCAGTCGAGCTTTAATTTTTCGCCCCACTCAGTTCAAACTTGTCACGATTCCCAGACTGCTTTTCCGTTTATTTGAAGACAGAACATTGGATCTTTAACATATATAAAAGGCGGAGCCATGTGGATTTTTAGCAGGGCATTGATCGATCGTTTTCGTTTTCGGCGATTTTAGGGTTATTCATTCCGCGATCTGGCCGGCAGTTCGAATGAGTCAGATATCGCACTGTATTGGCTTTTAAATTCGCAGCAGTTGTGAGCTTTTTTTTCAACGGAGTGGTTTTTTTGAATGGGCATTGCATCATTCTTGGCAACCATGCATTGTTAGTAAATTTTTTAGCTGTTGCTCTCTTGACCAAGCCACTTTACAGAAACCTGCGAGAAAATGTCAATCACAATACCGTACTGGGGCCAGGGCATGACCTCGATATGGTGTGTCTAAGGAGAAACGTTCCGATATAACAATCGAGTCAAAATACCAAAACAACTGTTGACTACTACCCTGCTAGCAGAGTCGCTTCGATCTTTCCTAGACCGACTTATCTAGGAGGATCGAAGGAGACTCTCTTCGCAGGGTAGTTGACTACACCTCCTATCTTTCTCGCTAAATACTATGATCTTAGTGGTCCTTCCAAAGTAGTCTCGTTCTTCCTCTTCCTTTTTCTCGTCTACGTCATCTTCTCCAGTGAGGTTCAAACTTGCTAGTAGCTCTTTAATTTTACTTTCCATTGGTTTTTCTTTTATTACCGGTACTTTGTCCCTCTGCAGTTTTGCCAGTATCTTTGCCTTGATTATCTCGATTCTCAGCGAGTACATGGCAGAATCTTCAGACATGTCGTCTTGGTCATGGTAGTCAATGCAACCCTGCTGCTGCTGCTGCTGATTAGGCCACTGGATAAATTTATCGGGAAGTTCCCTTGCAGTCTTAGATAAAACCGCTATCGAAGAATCACTGTCAAGCGTTACTGCATTTGGAGAGGCTATGCCCTGCACTCTTGAGTCAGCTTTTTCAAGTAATATCATCGTAGTTAGATAAAGTGCTAAGCGCGTGCTGTACGCAAGTCTGGCCATTTTAGGAAGAGCTATAAGGTAAAACGGCTCTTTCCTGTGATTTCGACAGGTCATAAAATTAAGCAAGATGTGTAGCACTTAAAGCGCAGGAATAATTTTGATTACCAGCTCGAACGATCAAAGCATTTCAACAGCAGCAAATCTGTCAATAACCCGTATTGACCAATAGCATGCGTCGACCTTTCAAAGTCTTTCAACGGATCACATGCCATTGTTTATTGTTAATACTGTTTGCAAGCGCTTTATGCCTTTTGATTTAGTTGAAGTGTTGTAGATTCTATTTTTTTTTTTTGACAGGACTAACTATATGAGGTACTTAGTTTGTATTACAATTTCCGGTTCTTGAAATTCTGCATACTTCCCACTTACAACACGATTGTCTTTCGTCGACAAACCCTGGCTTCACAGGTGCCACAACAACATCAGTGACTTGAGAAACCGAATTGTGCCTTGACAGGTGTCGATTACATCGGTGAGATCAAGTTAACGGGAAACTTGATGAAGGTGCCGTTAAGAGCAACGAGGGGGTGCGTGGCCGCAATTAGCACCAGTGATGCATGCGGAGGGTTGGATCGCTCGGGCACATCTTACAGGTGTGTCCGAGAACGCATGCTTCCCGTGTGGCACGACACAATAAAGTTGTTAAGGTTGTAGCGTCCAATGCTCGCAAGAAGGGTTGGAGTGTCCTGATCGAGCCAGCCATTCAAACTCTGGCAGGTGTATGTAGACCTGACCTAGTGATCCATGGGTTACGCAAAACCGCCTTTGTGATCGACGCTACTATTGTGGCGGATAACGCTGATCTGACAGAACGACTCGAGGGGAAGCGTCAGTACTATGACTCTCCGGCAATTCGCCAATGGGTGAAAGGGGTAATACCCGATATTGACAATGTGTGACACTGAACTCGCAGTCCAGAGTGCTGAAACTTTGTGTAGAGATATTGGAATGCGTACGTCCTTACTTAGTCTGATCTCACAGGTCGTGCTGGAGAAAGGGCTTCGGATCTACCAACATTACGGACGATCCACCTTCACTCTGCTTGCGTTATGAAGCGCACTTACCGTGTGTGGACTGATCAACCTCGAAAGAGGGTTGGGACCCATGCGTCATAAGCTCTCAAGTTAAAATAGAGCGAATGCGAAAAGGATGGGTGCCTCTGCCCAATCCTTGCCGTTGTAATGTTTGTTAATAGTTTGGGAGGTGATAGCAAAATATTACACCTGCGTTATCGTAAATACGTCGTTGCTAGTTGGCCTAATGTCATTAAAATCACTTTATTATTTCTTTTGACACAGCCCTGTGGGCATGTGCTAAAACCCAGACGATAGATTCTGGACGATAGACGGACGATAGACGAAGGACGAGAGACGATGGAAGATACCATTTTTACAGACATTTTCACGAGGGTCATAGTTACTACAAACTATGCGAGACTTGTTACACGAGCGTTAGTTAATTGTTAATTCAAATTTGTCACACAATCTCGGGCAAAAACGAATATACATTTTTGTCGGTATTGACCTGTTGCCAACTACTTTCCGCGCATTAAAAAAAATTACAGTTTCTAAAACAGAATCCGTGAAAGAAAAAAGCACAACATTTAATAGAATTTAGATCCACACATTTGTTAAAGTGACCTTTATTGTCATTACATGTTTTAGGAAAAAAGGAACAACAAACGTGAAGTAATTAATCTACAGGCATTTCCTCGAATATTTGATATTTTAGGAAAATAGTCATGTCAGATGTCCGAGCGAAAAACAACTTAAAAGTATGTAAAGCAGAGGACTGATCAAATACATTTTTAAAACGTCCTTCGATTCTCATTTCCGCTTAGCCTGTTAATGAAATAAGGTCTGTGTACGGTCTAATTTCCGCTTGGTGTTATAAGTTTTGCTAAGCACCGATACAACATTGCTATTCCTCGCGTAGCGAGACTTGTAAATCTGTCGACATTTGCCGCACGTAATCGCGCCTGGGTCGGTAACGTACCGATCTTTCTGTATCACTGCGCGATGGTGTCCGCACAGTTGCCTAGCATCAGAACCGCAACAAAACAAACTTGGTCCTGTTGTTCGGCCGTCGCGTTGTAACCATCAAGGAATGTTTTTGACGATAAATTTCGAAGTATTTTACAGAGAAAATAGAAGCGATGTGAACCATTAGTTTCAAAAGGTCATTTCAAAATAAGAGCAAAAATCGAGGTAATGTAATTCACGCACCCCGCTTTGCTCCGGCGTGCAAAGTTTTAAATTTTTTCTTCAGATGCGATAAACTGATTTCAAGTTACGCCTTTTACCACCAAAACTTGCTTACTTTCCTAAAATCTATTTTTTTTAAAGAAAACTGCTCCCCTAGCTTCAAACGACGTTTTCCTTCAAACTTTCCACGGCCAAATGCACTATATAAACTAGAAATACGCAAAGCGCGTGACGAGATTATAAACTCACTTCGCTCGGCGCTTCGAGCCTCGCTTTGCTAGGAACGATGTGGAAACCGAGCCAGTCATTTCGGGGGAAACGGTTGAGTAGCTTAGAGGGTCTAACGAAGTACAAGATGCGAGATTGGATATCCACGCATGTGGGTTCTGGGAGAACCAACGATCGGCAGTCTATGATGTCAGGGTCTGCCACCCAAATGCCGAATCGTATAAGGATCTCGAACCGCAACAACCGTATGCATGAAAACGGGAAAAAAACGTCTGTATTCAAGAAGAGTTCTCAACATTGAGCATGCAACATTTAGGCCTTAGTGTTTACAACAACTGGCGGTATGGGAAGAGAATGCATAAGGTATCACAGTCGACTAGCGGAGATGATTGCCATCAAGAAAACCGAACAATATGCAAAAACTATGTCATGGATCAGAAGCAAAATCCTCTTTTCAGCATTCAACTGTTTTAGAGGATCTGGGGCAAAAATGAGAGCTTAGTTCAACACTTGAAATGTTGACCCCTTTGCCGGTCAGGACCAACAGCACTCGCGCATGCTCTGATTAGGGAGTATAAGATATAAGATACCACAACGACGTCGGCGGCGAAAACGTCACTTAAAAAGTGACTTCGCGTTCTTTGAAACTTCAGCGCGATTATCCCAACTCACTCACTTTGTCCAGTGTAGGCAAACTTTCATGGAGTTAAATTGTTACGATTAACGTCATCAATTTAGACGCGGTAAATGTGAAAACCACTTCCTGGTAGAAGGGTCACCCTTCCAGCCGAGTCAACACGGGATCATTATACGTTTCTGGGAAACTGCCTACCTACCCCTCCCCTAAGTCAACACCAACACTTGCTTCTCACTTAGGGCAAAATTTTGGCTTAGGGGAAGGGTAGGTGGACAGTTTCCCAGAAACGTATATTGCAGTCAACGCGACTGGGCGTTTTAATGAGAAAAAACGTTGACCCCTTTGCCGGTCAAGACCAACAGCACAAGCGCATGCTCTGATTAGGGAGTTTAAGATATAAGATACCACAACGGCGACGGCGGCGAAAACGTCACCTAAAAAGTGACTTCGCGTTCTTTGAAACTTCAGCGCGATTATCCCAACTCACTCACTTTGTCCAGTGTAGGCAAACTTTCATGGAGTTGAATTGTTACGATTAACGTCATCAATTTAGACGCGGTAAATGTGAAAACCACTTCCTGGTAGAAGGGTCACCCTTCCAGCCGAGTCAACACGGGATCATTATACGTTTCTGGGAAACTGCCTACCTACCCCTCCCCTAAGTCAACACCAACACTTGCTTCTCACTTAAGGCAAAATTTTGGCTTAGGGGAAGGGTAGGTGGACAGTTTCCCAGAAACGTATATTGCAGTCAACGCGACTGGGCGTTTTAATGAGAAAAAACGTTGACCCCTTTGCCGGTCAAGACCAACAGCACAAGCGCATGCTCTGATTAGGGAGTTTAAGATATAAGATACCACAACGGCGACGGCGGCGAAAACGTCACCTAAAAAGTGACTTCGCGTTCTTTGAAACTTCAGCGCGATTATCCCAACTCACTCACTTTGTCCAATGTAGGCAAACTTTCATGGAGTTGAATTGTTAAGAAAAATGTTCAAGTTTAAAGAGAGAAAGAGAAATTCGTCGTCGTATGTTCACGTTGTCGATAAAACGTGAAATTAGGCAATTCACGTCGCAGTCGTGCAGTGACAGCAAAGAAATGTACAAAAAAGCGTGATGCACGTGATTGATTGTTAACAGAACTTCGTGTCCTCTAAAAGGATCTGTAAAATCGGACTACCCTTACGCACAATGGTCGAGTTTTGTTCATCACTCGTATGCTTACAACCGAATAGGATTCCACTAAGTCATATTGCTCCCCGATATCATGATGTACAGTACGTACGTTCTGGTTCAATATCGGGGAGCTTAAGCAACAACGACGGCGACGGCTTCAAACTTTATCTCACTTATTCCATCTCGTTTACTTCGGCAAATCTTGGCAAATGTTTTTGGAGTTGAATTCTAAAGGACTGTATCAAAGTTCAGGGAAAGAAAAGAAAGTTGTTGTCTTGTGTTCCCGTCCTCGACAAAACGTGAATTCAGGCATTTTCACGTTGTAGTCGGGCAACGACGGCAAAGAAATGTACAAAAAGCGTGATTCACGTGCAAAGTTGTTGTTTTGCTAATATAAACGTATTGCTTTTTTGCCGTTCTCGTTGCCGTCCGCGTCGTCGTTGCTTAAGCTCCCTATTATCCTTGGTTTAATGAATAGATTCAATTTTTTTCCTTTCAGGTTTGGGTATGATAATGTATGATAATAAAACTAAAACAAATTAAAATTAAAACGAGGAAAAAATTAAACCACATGACACATGCGCGAAACCTGGAGAAGATTTTTTTGCTACTAAGATCCTGTGTACCCTGTGACAGTACCGATTAACGGAAAAGAGTTGTGACGGCCCTTTAAATTGAAACTGGTTAGCATAGGTGGCGCAAGCGGGAGGAGAGGGGGAGAGGGGGGGGGGG
>CALNXI010002624.1:10798-26642 GCA_942486025.1 Porites evermanni | reverse complement strand
GGGGGGGGGGGGGGGGGGGGGGGGGGGGGGGGGGTGGAATGCCCAATTTCATTTTCAGCCCCACACCCCCCTCCCCCCCTTCCCCCACTTTTTATTTCGCTCCGGCGCCGCTGGCTAGTCAAAATTATTTCACATATTACGAACTCAAACGTAACGATTACGGACAGCTCAAAGATAGGACCTTAATACCAAAGGTACATGCCTATGTTTTTAGAATCTTGATAGATGCAATTTTCATAGCGTTTATACTTTGAATCAATATTACGTAATGTTGTTCCAGATATATACTAGATACACTTTTTTAACGGTATGCTACCCCGCGACGCTACGTCTTTGATAATAAAATAAGTAGAAAATATTTCTCCTGTAAACTAGTTACAAGGACAGTCAGTGCAGTTCGTATTCAGTTGAGTCTTTGGAAGACCGCGGTAATATGAAAGGGCCGGAATAAAAGAATACTAGTGAAAGATGCCGGTTAAAGCCGGTTATAAACTTTCTTCACAGACTACTCAGGATCAATAATAAAGGATTAAATTAACTGCAAAAACCGTGGACGAAGATCCTGCTAGTTGTAAACGTTGGATCTCTAGAAAAGAGATCTAATCAGCCAAAATATAAAGAACCAAGAACGAGAAGTCCAAAGACTACTGCAAAGCTGATTTAAAACAACGTGTATTGTTTTTCATAACAATATTGCGGCTGGCCATATCAGCTTTCTTCAGGTTTACGGATGTTACTGAACTTATGTAGGAATCACAATATTATATAGATGGAGAATGTCGCAATAAAAATTGTTTAAAAGGGAGAGGCGGAAATGACGTACAACATAAAAACTTATCAGGATTAAAATATCCAGAATTGCTAAAGATCGAAAAGGTCGAACTTCCTTTGTACTATTTTAACAATACGATGAAACTTTTTAGATGAAACCAACAGAAGCGTGAGTCATTAAATTCCTCTTGATGCCCTAACCAAGTTATTCAGTGGTTTTACTCAGAATTGATGGAGGGAAACAAACTTTATCTTGAAAAATTTCTGCGGAGTCATATCAAAGCCATCCAAATTTGGTTTATAGCCGTTACTGGCTGTGAAAGCTCCCAATATTCGAAACGACCATTTACAATGATATAGATCGGTTTATTACAAGCACGTATAGCAGTTCAACCGCGAACGACACCTTACAAAGACGAGGCTTTTGACGTAAATTAAAGTTTTAAAAAGTCCTTTCAATTCATTCCCAGGATTCCATCGCGTAAATTTCATAAATGCGCTTGTCTTCAATTGCTCAATCAATCGATCAGACTATTATTTTTTTCAGGTTAATCCTTGAGAAAAATTATCTTAAACTAAATAAAGCAGACACCGAATTGGTAATCTGCATTAATATTCGTTCTGATACTAACGCACCCATTACGGTTCCCCGTGGTGCAACTATACATGACTGAATTCAAGTATTTCTGAGCAGTATGGAATGCACATTCCTTAGGCAAAATAGATTTTCGGACTGTTTTTTTCTTCCTACTCTATCTATCCACTTTTAACGATGGGCATGATAAGCTTTCAACCTTAAAATACATTAATACTTCTCTCTATCTTAGGCCCGGTTCAGACGCCGAACTTTTCATGAGCCGAACCTAATACATTAATTAAGTACATGAAAAGTTCGGCGTCTGAATCAATTAGGAACGCCTGTTTCAATCTGGAACGGCTGAGCCGTTCTTTTCGCCTTTGGAGCGACTTTGTAACGGCTTTGATTCAGACGCCGAACGTAATGTATAAATTATTATAACGTATTTTCTAAGCAGTTCGACCGCAATGGGCATTTTTCTCCTTCTGAATTTAGTTCGCCTGGGATTAAGATCGGCGTCTGAATCAATTCAGCCGGTCCAAATAGTTTGGGTCGATCTTAATTCGAATTAGATTCGGTTCATGAAAAGTACGGCGTCTGAACCGGAATATGAGGAATACACAACAGAAATACCTCCTCGACGAATTTTACACGGCTAATACAAAGCGCAAAGATTCTTCGTTAGAAATAGAGTACAAAAAAAGCATACTCAGAAAAAGTTTACATTCTGTTAAAGAAACCTTTAAAATATGTTTTTGTTGTTTAAAACTTTCTAATTTGTTGAACTGTTGCAAAGTCTGTTTCGCATGAAGCATCGGCAATGTTTCCTCATTGTTTACATCTCGAAACATCAATGATAAAAACATTTCAAAACAGCCTTACTAAAACCATATTCAACAAAACTACGTGTTTTGTATACTTCTTCGTTATTCTGCAACGTATGATTTACAAGAAAATAATGACAGTTTCGCGTCAATTTCCGCTAATACATGTAAAAAAAATAATTCGCTTTAGGGGGACAAAAATGTTCAATAGATGGTATACTCACTCGATTGGCTTAAAGCACCTCCAATCAGAAACATTGCCGCAAAAACCACAGTCACTGATCTCTTGCTGGAAGCCATGTTCAGCTCCGAAGTTTTTGCTGTGTAGTGCAGTTTCTACGGTGGCTCATAAGGACAAACACTTCCCAGATTCCAAAACACTTCCCATCCAAAAACACTTCCGCGCTCGCGTTTCGCCCGCTCTACTATCCCTGAGGAAAAATGGGGGACTACTCGTAGTCTATTGTTCATTTGAATGGCATTTGACATCTGATATGACGTTATCTATCGAAACCTATATTAGGCGGACATCCTGTATTAAGCGGACGCTACAGCATTCCCCGAGGGTGTCCGCTTAATACAGGTTTCACTGTATGTGAAAATTTCATTCGCTTAAGGTGGACAAAAATGCTCAAAAGATGATATACTCACTCGATTTGCTTAAAGCACCTCCAATCAGATACATTGCCGCAAAAAACACAGTCACTAATCTCTTGCTGGAAGCCATGTTCAGCTCCGAACTTTTTGCTGTGCAACCTCAGTTAAGCGGAATAACTTGACATAAGTTGAATGCGGTCAACTAAACAAACCGAGATATTATATTAGGCGTCAAGCTTATTTGCATTTCCTTGTGCTTATAGAGTGTTTTCACTCACGTGGCCAGCAATTATGCAAATTTCTTGGAACAAAAGAAAGCGTTTCCATAAGAAAAGAGTTCAACTCCCAGAGGATTGGTTTGGGACACCAACATGGCCGCCGTTTCATTGTTTTGGGACACCAATATGGCCGCCGTGACGTCATGTGAAAACACTCTACATAATCACCAGAACTTGGTTGATCAAAGCTGGATCAATGTTGCTTTTAAGAAAGGAAGTGGTATTCAGGGAAGACCGTATTATTCCAACCACTAGACTTTTTAAACACGGAAATATTTCTTGGGAATAATCTTCGTTTGTGCCGTGGAATTCGATTAAGTGTCACGGAACATCATTTGCATTTGAGTGGGCACTCTAAGATATCCCTTATCAACAACAGAATCGCTTAACTTGCACACTTAGACATGCGAATGAGAAGTGATTACGCAATCTGTCATCATGGCCACTGAGCCTCGTTCAAAATAAACAAAGTGACCTCCAGTTGTGCCATGATCTTCTTTATTGTAACTTATGACTAAACTTACTATTTCAGTGCTCAACACTTAGCCTGCGAAAACATCCGTTTCTCCGCGCTCTTCGCCGCTGGGGACGTTTCGCGCGGAGAAACGTCTGCGACTCAGCGACAGAAATTCCATACTGATGACGTCAAATCTGTCCGGAATCCGGTCAGAAGCGCTGATTGGTCGACGGAGTAGTTACATTGTTTTAGCTATTGTTTACGAATGACAGACAGAAGACAAAAGGCCACAAAGGTCAAATGTAAACACGAAGAATCTCTAACAAAACAGTCAATATTTGTAGAATATAGTGTTCTCTAGAAGAAGCACTTGAGTTTTGCTGGAGCTCGTTGGCACATGAACACAACACTTTACCAAAATCGACCAGAAGACACGTTAAATTGGACAAAAATATATTTGGAACCCCACGACCACCGGATTTATTATGTAAACATTGATTTGCGTCATCAGTATGGAATTTCTGCCCCTGAGTAGCAGACGTTCCTCCACGCGAAACGTCCCCAGCGGCGAAGAGCGAGGAGAAACGGATGTTTTCGCAGGCTACTCAACACTTCAATGTATAAAATGCATCACAAACCCGGAATGTTTCTCAGATTATGAATCCACCACGTGGTTTTCGTTCAAAATAAACAAAGTGATCTCCAGTTGTGCTATGATCTTCTTTTCTATTTTTAGTGCTCAACACTTCAAAGTAGAAAATGCATCACAAACCCGGAATATTTCTCAGGTTATGAATCTGCCACGTGGTTTTCTCTTTATTCAAGATCTACCGAGTCTTACATGAGTTTTAATATGAAATGTGAACGGAATGTTGATTTTCCTAATAGATTGACCCATCGAGTATTTTGAATCATTTGCAAACTGAACTGGGTTGGCTAACTAAGAATATTTAAACATTGTTCACTGGAATCTATTTTTTGATTGCAGATTTTAACAACTGACTAGAAAAGCCGTTTACACACCAAAACCGCGACGTTTAATTTAGACCGCTTTGACGCCAGGTCTCATCCACTTGTATCAGCTTTTCCGTTTGAAATCACAAGGGTTTGTTTCCATAACCAGAATTTCATCCGATTACTTCGAGTCGTTATTACTCTCTTAGTAAGCAATCGGATGAAATTCAGGTTATTGTTTCCATCGATTGAAATTTATTCGTTCACACGTAGCTTCCGCGCTCATCATTTTATCTGCACATGCGTATTGGGACGTAAAAACGTTTATCGTTTTTAATTAACAATAGTCCAGTCAATCTGGGCATTTTCGAGGCTCAACATCAAACTAATTGCAACAGAATTGTTTTCTATCTAGCACATACTAAAAATCCGCCAAACTCGGTTTGGTGGAACATGTCAAAAATAAGCGTGAAACATTTTCAGCTTTAACACAGGGAAACCCACGTTAGTTGATATTATACGTTCAAACAAAAAGTGCATAAAATGTATTGGTTACTTTTAAGGAAAAGTGAAAGAAGAAAGAATAACTGCTACCTAGTTTTCGGTGATAACAACGAAGTGTTCCTTTTTTTAAAAAATGATAAATATTAAACACGTTTGGCTTTTGCACAGGAAGCCCATGCTGCATTCCAGGAACCCAAAATAACCGGAGGCTTACAGAGTAATAGAGTGAACTGGTAACCCACGTTAGTTGATATTATACGTTCAAACAAAAAGTGCATAAAATGTGTTGATTACTTTTATGGAAATATGAAAGAAGAAAGAATAACTGCTACCTAGTTTTCGGTGAGAAAAACGAAGTGTTTCGTTTTTTTCAAAAAGGATAAATATTAAACACGTTTAGCTTTTGCACAGGAAGCTCATGCTGCATTCCAGGAACCCCAAAATAACCGAGTAATAGAGTGAACTGTTGGCTGTAAAACTACAACAAGTTTAGTCGTAAGGCATTATATCTGTAAAATGAAAGCTGTTACTTAATCATTAGCTTCTAAAATATATCCTTTTTTATCAGATTTCTGTTAGCCGCAAGGGTAAGAAATATATATATCAGAGTTGGATTTTTGAATAACGTTACAGCCAAAATAGCGCTCTCCCCTCAAACAGTTTTTTTCTTTCAAAGAAGTCATCGAATATAAAAACCAAGAGTGCAGCCATTGCCTCTTTTTTCTTCTCCTCCTTTCTTTCTCCTTGCTCTTTCTATTTTCCCTTTCCTTGTTCTTTTCTAGGAGGATTTTCGGGCTCATTTTGCCTTCGGCCGGCATTTTGTCTTTTTCTCGGTCGAAAGACTGCGATTTTCGTTCGGTAGGTTTTCAAAAATCCAGCAAGATAATGTTTTGGCTTTTACGGTTACCTATACTTTAATTTTTGTTAACGCACCGACATCCTCAAATATAAGTTTCACTTTTTTGAATTCAAATTTAACAAGAGTCTTGTTAAATTTGAATTGGAGAGAAGGGGAGGATAGTTTTATTCATTCTCTACGATGCACAACAATGCAGAGTTTTTGAGCAGGTTAAGCTCCAATGCCTATGAATTTGATAACAGGAAAATGCGTTGCTGTTACCTTCCCCCGCCCCCACCCCCCCCCCCAAAAAAAAATTATAGACGTTAACGGAACATTAATCGCATAAGAAATTTGGTTCCAGCAAACGTTTGTTTCAAGGAAACGAAAATTAATAGTATGATAGGGAAGCTGAACTCTGATTAACCAAAACAATGCGTATGTAAAAATATCTTGTAAGACATGACGGAGTAATGGAAATTCCCCACGCAGAGCACAATTCATGCAACTCGGTCAGATTAGGTTAACATGCAGTAAGAAGAAATAAAGAGCTGCCGCAGAAAATACAAACTGAACACACAGATACACTAAACTAAATCTGAAACTCGCTACAAGAAGAAGATAAAAAGAGAACAATCACACTGCCCTTGGTATTCTGGATTTCCTCTTCAACAAATTAGGCCAGGTGTAATGAAAAGCACAGAGCATTACGATCTAGGAAAAACCAAATAGACGGAATCCTTAGCAGAATATTTTTTCACCCATATTGTAAAGTACTGAGTTATAATCCTAAAGGAGGTTGCGCATGTCGCGAGAAAAAAAAAAGAATCCCTGATTTCCATCACACATATTGTGTCCAAGGTTTGAACATAACTACCTCACAAAACTCGATTACAGAATACGGGAGTAGGTTGAACAGTTTGTACTAATACAAAGCTATCATCGGTTGCACACATTTAGTCGCACGTATCCTGCAGCATGGATGCAAATTTAAAAATTACAAGCCTGTAACTACCGAGCAGTAAATGTATGACGGAATCCAGCGGAAAACCGATTTTGGTTCGACTTAGCGCGAAGTTCGAGTTAGCGAGGGTTCGAGTTAGCGGGAGTCAACTGTAGTTTCCCTTTTGGGGAAAACAGTTTGATCAAAAAATTACTATTAAAGACAAAAAGTCGGTACTTTGGAGTACTATAGAGAGGTAAAGAATCACGTTTACACGAATCTGTACCACGTGACCAAGTTTCCCCCTCTGCTTGTCGCCTACTGTTCATTATTTCTACACACTAGTAAAAGTTGACACTACAGCTGCCCCCGCTCTGTATATTGTCGGTCAATAGTATTCTTGCTCGTTGTGTAGCTCTTTGAAATATACCGATTTATAATGAAGACATTCACACATATTCCATACAATAGGTGAGATAAATCGACAGGAAATAAACGCAAGGTTTCACGCACAGTTTCGGTTTGATTTACAAAGCTTTGATCAAAACATTCCCAGTTTCGAGATTAGTTTATTCTAAACCATAAGAAATGTGTGAGATTATAACATTGTGTGACAATTAAGATGGACACTTAATTATCGTGGTCGTGATCGGAATGTATATCATTAAGGGATCAATTTCAATATCTTGTTTCTTAATTTTTTAGTTAGTTGGGTTTAGATTTCGTGTGTACCTTTGGCAGTGAACTTTTCCTATTTGGAATAAGCCCTTGAAACTGTGAAATCGTGAAGTTTCTGCGTTAGCATTCACGACAGAAAAGATTTAGAAGTTTAATTTTTCGCTATTTTTATTTCACTTTTCACATTTAGTTCACTTTATTTGTCGTAAAGTAAGCCTTACAAATTAAAAGGACGTTTGATCAATTCACTCTCGCGCATTCTAGTCTTATTTTAAACTTTATAGCGGAAGAACATCTGTGGGCAGGGAATAAGTCAGTACAGAATTTGATGGTCGGCTAATTTCTGTAATTGTCCATCGTTCTGCTAGTGATAAGCTAGCCTTTGAATCATTCACTCTTTTGGGGCGGAGTCCGGTCAAAGAAAGAGAAAGAGTGTCTAGCAAGGTTTCCAATCAAAGATTTGTGTCTGGCAAACTCACTTAGCGTTAAAATATACACTGTTATATGCACCTTATAAGTGACTTCATCTGCGCTTAACGAGTATCTTTTGGTCCATAACTTTCATAACAGCTGCTCCACAGAATGTCACTGATAACACGTAACGCAAAAGATTATCGAAGTATGACTGCACAATTAATGTCACAAAATCTACCTACTGTAAGCGGTCCCTTCGGGATTTCTTGTGTTTTACGTAATCCTAACCATTTCGTACTTGCAGGCGCAAACAATAGAAACGTCATCATTACCTACCGATTCCTCGCGGCCCCTGTTCAAGCAAATCGAGATTTTTTTCTATATTGACTGTTTGACTGTATATTTCAGCTGTAAGTACTTTCCTTAACATACGTGCGAGTTACTAGAGTGCCTCCTCGGGATTTCGCCTTCTGGGCGAAATCCCTGGGGGGCAATAAATTAGTAGCTCCTTGAGTTCCAGGCAATTTTTTATCCATAAGAATTTTCCGAGCTGTTTTTATCTGCTCGTTTTTCTATTTTTGAGAAATTCTCAACTTGAATTTGACGTTTGCCGTACACGTGAACTTTTAAAAACTACGTTATAGATCGTTACAGTTTCAAATAAAATTTTGTACGATGGTAGTGTTTTTTAGTATGAAAACTACACCAACCTATTTTTGAATTTAACTTTATTCTCAAGTCTTTGAACCAATAAAATTTGAATTTTAATGTAAATGAAACAAAGATATACGTATGAATGCCTTCAGACCAAAGAAGGATGTAAAACTCGTGGTCTTAAAAAGAATGATATAAAAAATTCAAAATCATTACCAGCAAAAAAATAACGTGATCATTTAAACCATACGAGTAACATCGACGCATTTAAGAATGTATAGTACAAAGAATTTCGAAAATTCGATTTACTTTCGCCACCAAAGGACATGGTCAGCACTCATGCAAACGAAAAAAGTTCCGACTTTCGGACTGTCTAACCTCCCAAATGAGAGAAAAACAACCCTCTGGCTTGAATATAATTATGCATACTTCACAATTTTAGACTTCTAACGGCCCCCATGTGGGCAGACCGGTGTAGGTGGGAGCTCTGGAGAGACTCTGCTTCAGTGGCCTACAGTGTATCTCCCAACGAGGGGGTAGGGGGAGCAGAGTCACAGGCGAACATTTTTTTGCCTGTTTGTACATTGTTAAAGCAAATGTTTGAAAACTGCTTTTCAAGTTGCTCAGATTTACACTGTACATCTTTCTAGTTTGGAATGTTGAGGTAATTGTCATATAGAGGAATGAGGGGGATTAAGGGGCATTACGGTTGTTTTTTTGGGGGAAATAATGACGTTGATTTAGGAGGGAAATAAATTAGGAGGGTAGAAAAGGTCATATAAACCCAGTTCGTCCGCTCCTGGGATCAGAGGCCTACACCTTGTCAAGTTGTTGTGGTGGACATTAAAACATTAAAACACTCGAAAATCATCTAAAAATTATTGAATTAAGGACTCCAACTTCATTGAGTCATTTTTTGATTGAATTTCCATCTTGGCTAGATACACCTGTACAGCTCTATTTCAGAAAAAGGGTGGAAATGAATGAAAACAATGCTTTTAACCAGATTTCCCCCTTAAATATAATAATCTTAATATGAACTACAGTGGAACCCCGTTAATACGGTCACTAATGTATTTTTTTATTTTATGTATTCTTATCACCATAATCTTTTGCCAAGTAGCTTTCATGACTTGTTCTTAAGTAGTAATCAAGTCCATCAATACGAAACTCGACTAGCCTCTCAGTATAGACCTCATTTTTGTAGAACAAATATAAAGCAATTCAGTATCCTTTACCGGGGACCTAAATCTGGAATTCGTTGCCTATTTCACTAATTAGCTCTCCTTCTATATTTGTTTTTAAAATAAATTTAAAGAATTATCTCACTGATAGCCGATCTGCCGCTTAATTGTCTGATCTTGCTCACTCTGGACTCGGCCATGAATTTAGTTCAGTAGGTAGTTGAAGGAACCCTTTTAATATAAGCTTCAAGCTTCGTTAGGCTTCCTTGTCACATTAATTTAATAATTTAATTATTTAATTAACAACAACTTTTGTTCATGTTGTATAAGGTTTTGTGAGTGACTAAATAAATAAATAAATAAATAAAAATATTTTGCCTATTTGGCCATATTAACGGGATAGCCGTATTACCGGAGCAGGCTCAAATTTCATGACTTGAGGGCCGTTATGACAAATAAACTCTGCATCGTATTCACATTCATCGCATTTTTCATTTCCAGAAAATATCCAAACCCATGGATGGCTTTTTGAAATTCTGAGGGATAGGGGGGTGGTGGTTCTTTGAACTGGAAATCTGAAGGCATGGGGGGATACTTACGATTGAAGGGTTTTTTTTTTTTCTTGAAAACGCTTATTTTTATGGACTAAATCAGTTCACAAATAAAGCACAAACTGACAACACTGCTGATGACTGCAGAAGATACAAGACAAGCATCCAATGATGTCATTGATCAGTGATGTTTTCGTGTTCATTTGTAGAAAAAAAACACAAAACGTGAGTTGTGTAAATCAAGCTCCAGAGGCCTCATTGGTCTTGTTTCTTAATTTTTTAGTTAGTTGGGTTTAGATTTCGTGTGTACCTTTGGCAGTGAACTTTTCCTATTTGGAATAAGCCCTTGAAACTGTGAAATCGTGAAGTTTCTGCGTTAGCATTCACGACAGAAAAGATTTAGAAGTTTAATTTTTCGCTATTTTTATTTCACTTTTCACATTTAGTTCACTTTATTTGTCGTAAAGTAAGCCTTACAAATTAAAAGGACGTTTGATCAATTCACTCTCGCGCATTCTAGTCTTATTTTAAACTTTATAGCGGAAGAACATCTGTGGGCAGGGAATAAGTCAGTACAGAATTTGATGGTCGGCTAATTTCTGTAATTGTCCATCGTTCTGCTAGTGATAAGCTAGCCTTTGAATCATTCACTCTTTTGGGGCGGAGTCCGGTCAAAGAAAGAGAAAGAGTGTCTAGCAAGGTTTCCAATCAAAGATTTGTGTCTGGCAAACTCACTTAGCGTTAAAATATACACTGTTATATGCACCTTATAAGTGACTTCATCTGCGCTTAACGAGTATCTTTTGGTCCATAACTTTCATAACAGCTGCTCCACAGAATGTCACTGATAACACGTAACGCAAAAGATTATCGAAGTATGACTGCACAATTAATGTCACAAAATCTACCTACTGTAAGCGGTCCCTTCGGGATTTCTTGTGTTTTACGTAATCCTAACCATTTCGTACTTGCAGGCGCAAACAATAGAAACGTCATCATTACCTACCGATTCCTCGCGGCCCCTGTTCAAGCAAATCGAGATTTTTTTCTATATTGACTGTTTGACTGTATATTTCAGCTGTAAGTACTTTCCTTAACATACGTGCGAGTTACTAGAGTGCCTCCTCGGGATTTCGCCTTCTGGGCGAAATCCCTGCGGGGCAATAAATTAGTAGCTCCTTGAGTTCCAGGCAATTTTTTATCCATAAGAATTTTCCGAGCTGTTTTTATCTGCTCGTTTTTCTATTTTTGAGAAATTCTCAACTTGAATTTGACGTTTGCCGTACACGTGAACTTTTAAAAACTACGTTATAGATCGTTACAGTTTCAAATAAAATTTTGTACGATGGTAGTGTTTTTTAGTATGAAAACTACACCAACCTATTTTTGAATTTAACTTTATTCTCAAGTCTTTGAACCAATAAAATTTGAATTTTAATGTAAATGAAACAAAGATATACGTATGAATGCCTTCAGACCAAAGAAGGATGTAAAACTCGTGGTCTTAAAAAGAATGATATAAAAAATTCAAAATCATTACCAGCAAAAAAATAACGTGATCATTTAAACCATACGAGTAACATCGACGCATTTAAGAATGTATAGTACAAAGAATTTCGAAAATTCGATTTACTTTCGCCACCAAAGGACATGGTCAGCACTCATGCAAACGAAAAAAGTTCCGACTTTCGGACTGTCTAACCTCCCAAATGAGAGAAAAACAACCCTCTGGCTTGAATATAATTATGCATACTTCACAATTTTAGACTTCTAACGGCCCCCATGTGGGCAGACCGGTGTAGGTGGGAGCTCTGGAGAGACTCTGCTTCAGTGGCCTACAGTGTATCTCCCAACGAGGGGGTAGGGGGAGCAGAGTCACAGGCGAACATTTTTTTGCCTGTTTGTACATTGTTAAAGCAAATGTTTGAAAACTGCTTTTCAAGTTGCTCAGATTTACACTGTACATCTTTCTAGTTTGGAATGTTGAGGTAATTGTCATATAGAGGAATGAGGGGGATTAAGGGGCATTACGGTTGTTTTTTTGGGGGAAATAATGACGTTGATTTAGGAGGGAAATAAATTAGGAGGGTAGAAAAGGTCATATAAACCCAGTTCGTCCGCTCCTGGGATCAGAGGCCTACACTTTGTCAAGTTGTTGTGGTGGACATTAAAACATTAAAACACTCGAAAATCATCTAAAAATTATTGAATTAAGGACTCCAACTTCATTGAGTCATTTTTTGATTGAATTTCCATCTTGGCTAGATACACCTGTACAGCTCTATTTCAGAAAAAGGGTGGAAATGAATGAAAACAATGCTTTTAACCAGATTTCCCCCTTAAATATAATAATCTTAATATGAACTACAGTGGAACCCCGTTAATACGGTCACTAATGTATTTTTTTATTTTATGTATTCTTATCACCATAATCTTTTGCCAAGTAGCTTTCATGACTTGTTCTTAAGTAGTAATCAAGTCCATCAATACGAAACTCGACTAGCCTCTCAGTATAGACCTCATTTTTGTAGAACAAATATAAAGCAATTCAGTATCCTTTACCGGGGACCTAAATCTGGAATTCGTTGCCTATTTCACTAATTAGCTCTCCTTCTATATTTGTTTTTAAAATAAATTTAAAGAATTATCTCACTGATAGCCGATCTGCCGCTTAATTGTCTGATCTTGCTCACTCTGGACTCGGCCATGAATTTAGTTCAGTAGGTAGTTGAAGGAACCCTTTTAATATAAGCTTCAAGCTTCGTTAGGCTTCCTTGTCACATTAATTTAATAATTTAATTATTTAATTAACAACAACTTTTGTTCATGTTGTATAAGGTTTTGTGAGTGACTAAATAAATAAATAAATAAATAAAAATATTTTGCCTATTTGGCCATATTAACGGGATAGCCGTATTACCGGAGCAGGCTCAAATTTCATGACTTGAGGGCCGTTATGACAAATAAACTCTGCATCGTATTCACATTCATCGCATTTTTCATTTCCAGAAAATATCCAAACCCATGGATGGCTTTTTGAAATTCTGAGGGATAGGGGGGTGGTGGTTCTTTGAACTGGAAATCTGAAGGCATGGGGGGATACTTACGATTGAAGGGTTTTTTTTTTTTCTTGAAAACGCTTATTTTTATGGACTAAATCAGTTCACAAATAAAGCACAAACTGACAACACTGCTGATGACTGCAGAAGATACAAGACAAGCATCCAATGATGTCATTGATCAGTGATGTTTTCGTGTTCATTTGTAGAAAAAAAACACAAAACGTGAGTTGTGTAAATCAAGCTCCAGAGGCCTCATTGGTACATTTGTACAAAACATCCTTTTTTCTTCTCTTGTGACAACAGCCTCATAATTACTATTTTGTCCACTAAATGCAAGACATGGTCTTTTGACCATGAATGCCATTTTGATTTTTGAAGCTCGTGAGATTGGGAGCGACTCCTGACCCCGACTTTTCCAGACACCCAGTTTCAAAGTAAGTGATTGTCAACTACAAGTTTCAAGTTTGCATACCCAGTTTCCATGTGCTTGGTTGCTTTCCTGGGTGAATCCAGGGGTTGAATATAACAAACTGTCTTCACTATCACTTTAGTTCCTTAAATTTAAAAATAAATAAAGTAACTCTTTAGTTCCTGTAAAATCAACATCTAATAACACTGGCCAAATCGCTAATTTCAAAATATGAGTTTCACGTACCATTACAACTGGATCCCCTGACTCTTGCAAAGCAATAATTATCTGTTCTTTTCGAGGGGAATTTTTGAATCCTCTTACCCTGACTTTGGCATAAGTTAGATGCACAATTTTAACGATTTCTTCAGAAAACGAACTGGATGACATAGCAAATCCCAGCCGCAACGTTGTAATGAACGCGTGAAACTGAACAAGAACAGGATTTGTTTGAAGCAATGCAATATCAAACAGTGAGACCCACCCATCCATTCCAGGAAGCGAGAAGGTGGGAAGAAGAGTACCCTGCACAGCTTGGTGACACACAGAGCTAATGGGCCGGGTGTAAAAAAAAAAGCTGTCCACAGAAATCTGTAAGGCCTGTGAAGTGAGTTTAACGCTGGTTTTGTAGCACTCTTATATGTAGCTCCACAAACTTCAAACAACTTAATTAACATTTATGGCAGAGAAAAATACTTTAAGTGTACAAGATGTATTAATATGTTACGATAAGAATACCCCAGTGGTAGCATGCCACAGTGGTCTGGGAGCTGACAGGGTACACGCGTATCCGAGACTGTTGTTAAAATTAATGTGTATAGCCCATGGGGTAGGCCACAGGTAGCACACAGGGTGGCCTATGGGTGGACCATGAGCTAGCCCAGGGACCCTGGCTAGCTTGCAGTGCTGGCGTTTTCTTCCGGCGCACAAATGTTTCGCTCACAAAAGCGCATGTTGAAACTCAAAAAGAGGGGAGAAAATGGGGCGAGTCAAAAGGTGCGGGTAGGGGGGGGGTATTTTTTCTCCCCTCGCCCTCCCCTCTTTCCTTCTTTCGCCCTAACACCTACCCTTAGGGTTACTATGTTTACTCTCCCTAATCTTCCTCCATCATAACAAAGATGGCGGTTACAAAAGTACAAACATAAACAAGCAGCTTTTGCCCGCCCAAAATACGCCTGCACTGCAGGCTAGACCCTGGCCTGCCCAGGTTTTGTTTATGCCCATCTTGAAGTCTCAAAATCAAGATGGTGAAAATGAAAAAAGACTAGGTCAGGCACTCCATCGTAATGCCTTCAGAGTGTAAACATGTCACCTTCATCACAAGTGTGAAGATGATTATTCTTATTTTAGCAGTCTGTACCAGTTTGGGGCAATGTGAAGTTAATGTAGATTGCATTTCGAACAGCGACAAGGAGACTACTCTTTTTAAATTTTTAATCCAGAATTTTCCGCAGTCATAATGTCACCCTCTGTAAATGAGCTGTACTTTAAGAACAGAAGTGGAGTCATAAATATTTTGACATACTAAAATAAGCTTTTAAATTGGGCATATTTGCAAACCCTGAAGGTAATTCCGAAGTGTTTGACCAGAAAATGGAAAATCTGAACAGGAGGGAGGGGCCGGGGCATGGTTTAATGATTATGGAATTCCAAGGGCATGGGGGGATAAATATACATTTTGGAAATTCTGAAGGCTAGGGGGCTAGCTAAAATATGGAAGCTGTCCATGGTATGGTAAGGATCTTTTCTGGAATTGCTTATTCGTTAACATGCCATAATATTATTTAGTATATACTAAAACAGTGGATAGTGTTTTTCGCGCGCTCTGATTGGCTACTCAATCAGTGAATATCCTGCACTATTCACTGATTCACTCCAGTTCCTCGGAGCGAGCGACTCCAAACTCGTGTAAGTTGCAAGCGAAATGCCTTTCCGGTTTGCTGCCGTAAACAAACAAAGAAATTTCACAACTAATCAAGCAAGCTGTTTCCGAAATACACGAAGAAGGTGACGAAGTTCGGATTGGAAGTTTTAACAGGTAAAGCTTTGTCTTTTTGACACGAATTTATCGATAAAACCGGTGAAAAAGTTTTTTGTTTACAAATGCAAATTAAGCTTAAGTCTTGCTTACTTTATTTAGTTGAGTTGT
>CALNXI010002623.1:57373-68523 GCA_942486025.1 Porites evermanni | reverse complement strand
ACAGTGGAAATCAACTGGGTTCAGGTGAGTTGTACACTGTAATGTGTCGCATTATTTTCTGTAGCAGCCATTATCGAAACAACAAAGGACCCTGAATTGTCATTTAATAATTGTAAGAGCAGTTGTCTGATAAATTTTCAAAGGAATCACCGAGAGGTCATAAAATGCGCTAGTCTGCCCCAAACTAGCGGGGCGAAGGGGGGAGGGTGGTTATTAGAGGAAATGCGCTAAGTAGCTAAGCTCAAATGATATTCTTAAATTACAGGATGCCTCTGGACGGTGGACAATGGAGGAGATTCCCAACTCCGAAAAAGTTTTCAAAGCTGATCTGGTCATAATTGCGGCAGGATTTCTCGGACCTGAGAAAACTTTGGCGGAGCAGTTTGGAATTAAAAAGGTAAGAAGGACGGGTTCATAGGTGATTCGTGAACGTACCACAAAGATGCAGGCGTAATTTATGGGCGAATAACGCTCAGTATTTTCTGTTTGTAGTCGCCATTTTTGATTTTGAAACCAAAGAAAGGGTGGTGGGCCGTAGTAACCACTTAAACTTTTGCTCATAAATCAGTCGCAGTAAATAATAGATCGGGATTAACTAACCACTCTAAACAAGATTATTGTGAATCTTAGGGCTGTTGCAATCAACTTCTCGCCTTTCACAAGTTCAACGAATCCCTGTCACGCCCTCTTACGCTTACACATTCCTTCTCATCATGGAGTGGTTACTAAATTATCCCTGACAGGGTGCAACAGAGATGCCTGTATGATAGGTTTGCTGTGAAAAGTGATTATTTTAAACCCCCGGGTTAAAAACTCTTACATGTATCTTGTGTTAACCATGTACTGTTGTCAGCTCTGTTTACTCGTATTTTTCTTCGATCATAAGGCGCTCGAAAAAAAATCTCGAAATAACTTGACATGGTATCGAAGCGAAGCGCGAGATGGTTGGGAGGGCATGAAGTGTACAATGTACCCTGGGTGCCAGAGACTGTTCTTGCGCGGTTTGTGCGAAGATTTCCGCCACACGCGAGAAAGAAGCCTCTGGTATCCATTGTCTGAAGAATGAGACTGTAAACAACCACTCAAGACTTTTGAAATTATTCTACATGATTAATGGCTTAATGAACAGATGCTTCCTCTGCAAGACTTATCACATTTTTTCAATTGAAATTAATGCTGATTTTCTGTTTTGCCTTCACAGGATCCCAGGAGTAATTTTGCGACTGACAAAAACTGCTTTTTGACCAGTGTTCCCAAAGTGTATGCAACCGGAGGTAAGATACCTTGCACTACTGGCTAAAGGAGCTTCGTCGCCAAGTTTATCACAAGGAAGCTCAAACAAAGGCATTTTGAGCGACGCGTGTCAATCAGAAGTGGGGTCTTTTTCATTTAAAAGCACGTTAACGCTACCAAATTTGTATTTCTAAGTGTGTTTACTATTACAGAGACGATCTGTCCAAAAATTTGGGCAAAACCACAGTCCAAAAATGACAAAAAGACCACTTTCGGTTGAAGTGCGTCGCTCAAAAACCTCTTTGCTTAAGCTCACTAAAATTCAAACGGAGGGAATGGCCAGAAAGATAAGTGAAACAAAAATAACCGCGCAAAAAGTTAGAATAGGGTATAAATGACACAGCAAATAGAGAAGGAAGCAAGGATGGACAAACTTGAAGAAGAGTGAAACGGATTGCTTTGGTGATGTTTGAACACTTGTTAGGCTAACTGTTTTTCAAAGCTCATATTTGTTGTTTGTAATGACTGATCATGATAATGCTTGGGAGACGTTTTGTTTGTCATAAAGCTGTGAATGATCATTTTGTCGTGCACGAGTAGTTTCTCAAATTTCGTTGCGAATAAGGACGCGTAACTCGCGTGCGTTAACTGGTATTAAAAACAAAATGAACTTGACAGCTGAGACGCAACCCTTGAAGTCCCTCTGAGAAACAGCGCCGAAATCCCTGCTCTAGGCCCCCACCAGCGTACTAAGATTTGAGTACGCGCCATGAAGTTGAAGGTAAATTCGAAACTCACTTCCGGTAATTCGTTGAGTCCGTTGAGGGTCCAGAACAAGGATAAAGGAGCTGCTTTGCAGACGTTACGATTACGTCTGCGACGTAGGCTAGAGATATGATGAATAGCCTTAAGTCAGCCCATATTTTCTGAAGCTTTCCACTCGGAATGGCATGAAATCTTGAGTTGGGTTCCCTGTAATCTTCTCCATTATCATCATCATTATCATTATTAAACGATGAGTGCCAAGGGTGTGAAAATACGAGTGGCAAATGTTTATTTTAACACGTAGAGATCTAACTATCCATCTCTATTTTCAGATTGCCATCGGGGCCAGTCTCTGATTGTAACAGCCATTTCAGAGGGAAGACAGGCTGCACGCCAAATCGACCTCGATCTAATGGGTGAGACTTCCCTGGCGGGACCAGGGGGTCAAATACACAGTGTAACGCCCATCACAAGGGCAATTCAATCGACTGCCTAAGAGAGTATACCCCTTGAGATAATCACTGAAACTACAGGGACCCGGCCTTTGTTTCAGTATATAGTAGGCTACCCAATGTAAGGGAATGTATGGATCTCGGATTCCTGGAAATTTTTGCTGTGGAATCCAGAATCCTAGGCTTTGGAATCCTGAATAAAGCTCTATGAATCCGAAATCCCACTAACAACTAGAATCAGGAGGTCACTGACAAAGAATCCAGAATCCTTTACCTCGAGTCCAAAATCCAGAATCCAAGATTTTATTAGATTCCCTTACATTTGGCGACGTAGGACAGTCACGGTGTAAATTAATTTATAAGTTATTATTAAAAGAGGAGAACTTAAAATGAAGGAATTTATTAGTGTAGTTTAAAGCAAAAGATTTCGTAACTTATCTGTTATTCACCTGTATTCATCAATAACTTATTTAAACACCAAAAAATTGAAAATAATCTTATTTTTCGTGGCAGTAGTTTTAAAAGAAAGAAATTGTTGAGTTCTGAAAAAATATTTTACGGTTTAAAATTGTGGTTCTCGAATGAAGCCTTGATTATCGTTTTTACAAATATCCATGACACGTGAATTTTGGTTCTAAGAAGAGTTAATTATTTGTCCAGTGCATGTGTCATTATTGTGTTTAATATAAGAGAAAAGTGTTTTGTTCGTTTGGGTACTTCATATCTTTTAACGATGTCAGAAAAACGGTCACCTTGTACTTAGTTTTGAGGTATGGTCGGTAAGGTTTTAATAAAGGACGTGTAAACATAACTTTGTGATACGTGTTTTATAATTGCAATTTTTTGGCAAGTTGTAATTTGTGTAACCACGGCATTCAAGCGTAAAAAAAAGACATAATTTGGCAGGTGTAATTACCTTATTGATATGTTAATGACATGTGTTTCAGGATAATTGCAAGTGGACGGACTGGCCGCATCAAAACAAAGTCTACAAGCTCCCCGTCTTTTCTTCCCCCTCTTCNTGTAAACATAGCTTTGTGATACGTGTTTTATAATTGCAATTTTTTGGCAAGTTGTAATTTGTGTAACCACGGCATTCAAGCGTAAAAAAGAGACATAATTTGGCAGGTGTAATTACCTTATTGATATGTTAATGACATGTGTTTCAGGATAATTGCAAGTGGACGGACTGGCCGCATCAAAACAAAGTCTACAAGCTCCCCGTCTTTTCTTCCCCCTCTTCTCGCTAGCCGTTTCCCCGCTCTACTTATTAAGAGTTTGTTGCAGGCTACTAATTTTACCCAGTTCTTATAGGGGCAACAGCCGAAGTCCCATTTGTATCCGGAGATTTTACCAAAAACGCCGCGGGCACAACCGACACTGGATAGAGACTTTTTCTACTTGTATTTTTTTTGTTTCCCATTTCAGACCGCGTGATGTTCTCAAGAAAATTTTCCTTTTTGTCTATACATAATGATAATTACAATACACCTGCTTCTGGGTGGGACGGCATTTGGAAATACTGTTCTCTTGGGTAACATGGCCGCAAATGAGAAAACAAAAGTTACAAGCGAAAAAGGTGTTTTCAAGTCGTTTTCTGGTCGTCTTCTCAAGTTTGAGCATGCGTAAAAGGCAAAATTTTGAGATGCAACAAAAGTGACTTTCGGGTTAGCCTGTGTTGCAGCTGGACTTGTCACTCGAGACCCAGATCAGAGAGAATTCGATATAGTACGTTCGCGTAACGGCGCCGAAAAGCTCGTTCTTATGTTTGCAGGAAAATCTTTATCCACCTCTGATTGGCTAAATTTTCTAACGCGCTCTGTGATTGGACATTTCTGTTCGCAACAATCACGCAATACTCCGCAAGGCTAAAAATAAATTTGTACACTACAAAAAAGGAATAATTTTGCATGCCAAAAGGCCAAAGAAGTTTTGCCTATTTCGTCGGTTTATTGTAATTTATGCTGTCGTGTTATAGCAAAGAAGGGTTTTGCTAGCTTAGGGATGGAAACAATTCGACGTCATCGCCGAAATCGCGAGTCTAAATGTATCTTTGAAAGCCTTTTTCTGCGACGCACGTTACTTTCGAGTCAAAGTTTGCTTTGACTTGATTCGCAAGGGCAATGTACGAAGCGTGCGAGAATTCTGGCCGGACAGTCATTATCTAGAATGGCTTTAGCTCATTATTCAGCGTAACATTCCTTTGTTCTCTGTTTTATTTAATTAATTAATGATACAGAAGCTGTCTACTCCTCAGGCGCTTGGCATTTCACATAGACTATTTACGAAACGCAAGGGACCATGGGAAGGAGAAATAAAAAAGAGGTTTCTCGTGCGCTTTCTCCTTCCCGCCGTCCTTGGCGCGTAAAGTTTCATCGAGAAGGAGACGTCTTCGAGGCGGACACAATATGACCAGTCATGCTCGACCAACAAAAATAAAAAATGATAATTTGAATATCGTTGACTTGTTAAGTTTTCAATAGACCCTTCCACGATTTTTTTCAACTTTTGACGGGGGCAAGTTGGGGGAAATTCGTCGGCACCACGTGGAAAGAGCATCTTAAAATTAGTAAAATCGCCAAGTTTGAAAGTGAATTGTTAAAAACTAACGAAGATATAGCTTCTTAAAGTCGCGAAATTTTACAGACGTTTGTGTGGCGAAACAAGCTTGACCCTCCCCCCGCCCCCCACCCCCACCCCACCATACAAACGAACGTCTGCAGACCTTGCGGAGCTATATCTACACTACGAGTAGTCCCCCATTTTTCCTCAGGGATAGTAGAGCGAGCAAAACGCGAGCGCGCGTGAAAATCAACCCACGCGAGAAAAGGCGACACGCGTTTTGCTCGCTCTACTATCCCTGAGGAAAAATGGGGGACTACTCGTAGTCTAAGCTATATCTTCTCTCATGTAAGACGTTTCACTTTCAGATTTAGCAATTTTACTAATTTTAAGGCGCTCATTCCAGTGAAGTCGACGGATTTTCCCTAACTAATCCAAGTCAAAAGTTGAAAAAACCGACGTAGAATGGTCTATTATTCTGCCATTACCGTAGATGGTGCCTGTTTTAATCAAATTTGCCGTTACCTGCATATTTTCTAAGCCAAGCAGTGGTGGATCCAGGGGAGAGGATCGGGGATCTAGACCCTCGCCTATCAGACATGTGATTGTTTTTTACTTCTTGTTTGACAAGCCTCATAATTTCGCTCGGTCACTGAGTTTCGGTTCACCTGGTCCCGCCCTTTCGCCTCGGAAACGTCATCAAAGTGCATTAGCCGAGAAGTCCTGAGAAAACGCCGTACAGAGATTAGGCAATTACAAGAGACGAAGAAATTTTGATTTGCAGCAAACAACGTTCTCCTCCCTCTCACCCAATAAAAAAATTCCTGGAAGATAGTGAAAATTTTAAAAGCTCCAAACCTAGGAATAAACGCCCCTTTTTTAAACCAAAAACCTCCACCAAAATTTTATTTCGTATGTACTAGAGACCATCTGATCACTTTCAGTTTTTTCGATTGAAACTGAAAAGGGTCACAAGATAATGAAACAGTGGTCGATTCCCAAATAACTCAGCGAGTGATGCATTATGATCTGTAAGGAGGAAATTTAAAACAGAAAATGAAAACTGACAAATAGTGTCAAATGTACTTCTTGTAATTTTTTTCATAAATAGAAAAATTTTTAGAAAATGGCCGATTATATAAAGATATCTGCTTTTCTCGATTTAGCATCCTTAGAAGCCTTACTACTGAAATGTGTTGCTAAAGAATTACAAGAAAGTGAAACTATGTACGTCCTTTGTTCTCTGCCTTATTTAAATAATTATACAGTGAATGATCAGTCCTTATCCGACATGCAAAAATAGACAAAAATAGCAAAATTTGAATAGTGTTGACTTGTCATAACGTTTTGGTTCCATAAATAAGAGATTCTGTTTTCTGCGATTGAAGGAAATGGTGAGGCCCAAAATTCTTCGTTAGCTGTGTATTTTCTAAACCAACATATGGGAAGTTTAAAACTCTTCGAACCAAGGGATCACGTACTCTTCTGAAACCAAAAAAAACTCCACCAAATTGCCTTTTTGTATTTAGCTTGAGACTATTTATATCTTACTTTTAGTTTCCTTCGATTGAAACTGATTTACATTCCGAATCACAGTATGATAAAACTGATTTCCAAATAATTCATTGAGTGGTATATTATTTTATGTCAGCAACACACTTTAAATAGACTATGAAAAAATTGAGCAAGGTTACTTCTTGTCAATATTATTTATATTTTTTTATAAATAGAGAGATTTCTTTTGGCAGTTTGTATCAACATATATCTCCTTTACATCTTGCATCCTTAGCCGCTGGTTCACAAGAAAGTGAAATGTGCCAGAAACAACAGCAAAAATGATTTTGTCAAAAGTTCCTTCAAAAGCAAGTTGTGTCGCTAAACAATATTTTTCACAGCCACTTCTCATACACTGTAAAATTCTACAAGATTTGAAATGTTTGACAAATTAAGACGCAGTTCATTAAATTATGCAATTTTTTATACGCGCGAATTGTTGAATGAACAGTATTTTGCCTTCACTGCTTAACCGGGCACACAAAATGATAATATATAGGCGCGTTGCCCAACCAAGCCACCTTCCCGTTTATTGAACTTCAATATGCTTCAAAATGTCCTTTACCTTTAAGCAAAATTAAATGCACCAAAGCCGGGCACGAAGACCCCAAAACCCAGCAGGTGGAAAAAGGAGGGAACGTGCACCCCCGACAAAGGCAGTGGTGCTTCCCTCGGGGTTTTAGGGTATACCATGTAAACTCAAGCATGCACAAAAAGACAAAAGTTACGGAAGGATATGACCTCCCACAAAAGCAAAACCTGGTGTCTACATAACAATATTTGGAAAATTAAAACAAAGACGAAACCTGATAGACAACTTAACGCGCAAAGGCTGGCCGTAGAATGCCTCACCCTCCTAACGGCCAAACATTACAAACATGGGCTCCTGATACAAACTATAATCCACGCTTAGCACTCGTTCCAAGCCCTCTGATTCGTGCCGGCAAAAAATCAATTTATGCTAATATGATTAACACAATTACATATTTAACCGCGCCTCTGATAATCCGAAAAGACCAAGGTGCTGTCCTGGGTACCGACACAAAATGGTGTTGTGTTCACACCTTGAGTGTCCGATATGTGACTGCGTACATATTAAATCCATTTCGCCTAGTCAGACGCCATATTGAAATATGAGCTTGGTAGCGAGTACGAAGCAGTGGACTGCCCCGGAACTAACTGAAAAACGGTGTGCACACAGACAGCCGGTGCCCTTGTACTCGATGAGGCACTGGCACCATGCCCGAATAGGCCATTTTCGATATATTAAAATTCATACTTGGCTTCGAGGCTTGGGGGAATAAAAATGTATGATTCCTTGCTGAGCGTCAAAATGTTATCTCTTTTTTTATTACCTCAAGCCTCGCAGCCAAGTATGAATTTTAATATATCGGAATTGGTCTATTCTAGTTTGGGTACTTGAAAAAAGGGTCTGTTCACATTATAGTGTCCAACGAGAACCGTACTAGGGCACCGTGCGCGGGCAAGTGTAAACAAAAGTAAGCTTATTAGTCCAGACAATTCCTTGCTCCCAGCTTTATTTTGATAATTATACCGTCACCTTCGACAAAAACGTAAACGAAAGGAGCAATTTTATCAATGTTGACTTTGTAGTTCTCCATGAATAAGAAAATTCTGCGATAAGAGTAGATGCTTTCTAAACCAAGATATTGAAAGTTTCTAAAAGCTTCGAAACTAGGAGTTACGATCTCTTCTGAGACCAAAAACCTCCACCAATCTACTAGACAGCTTCTGACTTTCAGTTTTCTTCAATCGAAACTGATATATTTCCGACAGGATCACCAGAAAATGAAACGTTTCAGAAAAAACAAAAACACCAACTTCGTGATTGTTTTGTTTAAGTGTTTGTTAATCAGTAAGTTATCATTATAAATATAAACAATCTTTGAATGAAATTTAAATCAAATTACTGAAATGAAATTTTTGACCTAAGGTCCAGTGAATTCAGTTAGAAATGATTTCCTTTTTGTGCGTGATTGTCTAAAATGAAACTTTTGAACTTAGCCGGAATAATAAGAAATATGAAAAATTATTTCAAGTTTCTTTGGAAGAATTTCAAACCGCATGCTTGTGATTCGTCACATGTACCTTCCGTTGCCTGAGCATAAAAAGGCAGTTTTTCCAAGCGAGATGTTGCTATTTTTCAATACACAGGAGGCTGAGCTATCCTTAAAATTAAGGTGAGTTTTGTAGTCTTAACGACTGTTTTAGCAAAATAACTATATAAACTGTATAAACTAACTATTTGGTAAAAAGGATAAAAATTTGTTTGTTATAACAAGAAACTTCAGAGAGCGAATAAATGGTCTAAATTAAGGTAAGACCACTCAATTTATAGTTGTCATGTTATCCCCAGCAGAAACTAAAGATTTTGCTGACCAGTTTCTGAGAATAGCGAATAGAAATATTATTCCTAGACTGTCCTGATTCGGATGTATCTCAGGAAACAATTTTGAAAGAATTTATTTGTTTCAATAACAGCTTCTTTATCATTCCATTCAATTAAATAGATTAGACGCACAGGAAGGAGATGGCCGGTCAGGGAGATTACGTGCACAAGATTTGGTCATTATCCAGTCAACGCTTCTTAGAGTTAGAACTGCCCGAGGATGCAGCTTCAGAAAAGGAGCAGGGGAAAAGTATTTTTATTTTCTCTTATTTCTATTGATGTGCGAATTCCAGCGTAAATTTATTTGCAACTGCAACGTAAGCGTATAATTGTCGCATTTGCTTTCAAGCTCAAAAACAAAAACTGATGAAAACTCAATGAACTGATGAACACATCTAATTACTATATTAATTTACAATTCGTGAAATATATTTTAGCTTGCTTTGACTTTCGTGACGAAATATTAACATTGTAGTTTAATTGACCGGTGATTAAATTTTAGTTTTTACTCTTAAACCATAATTATAAATAGCTTTTGCATTACTGTATGTACTTGTATGGTCCGGCAGAAAATGACTATAAACAAGACGGCGTACATTTTGAATCCTCGTCCAAAACAGGATAAAAACATGTGGCTTTTGTCCTAAACAGGGTCAGGGTTTCAAACCCTCAGCGGCTAACCTATTCTCAAATATTAATCCAGTACAACCTGGTAGCACCGTGGGCAACTTTTATAGACTTTCTAGGCTTGTTTTGGTGCCTTTGTTTAATTTTTTTGTGTGTGCGTGTTTGTGTGTGGATTTTGTTCCAAGATGACTGTAAATGAGTAAGTTGTTTAACCTAATAATTTATATATACTGTACATTTTCATTCAGAAACCTATAATGCCATCTTCACTGGAACAGGGAAAGAAGATTTGAGTGAGTAACAAACATTTTTATTTATTTATTTATTCATTTATTTATTTATTTATTTATTTGTATAGGTAATAGCATGATTTGTAGTGATATTTGGCATAAATACCACGAGTGATATTTCGAAATTGTTATACGTAATTTCACGAGCCTTTAGGTGAGTGGAATTTGAGACAATTTTGAAATATCATGAGTGGTATTTTTGCCAAATATCACGTACAAATCATGCTGTTATTTGTTTATACTACTACCCGCAAAAGGTTTGTAATTTTCACATGTAGGTATTTCAAATTAAGCTGAAATACCACTGCTCTAAGCCAATCAAATTGCAGAAATTTCTCATGTAGTAGTATAAATTTAGTTATTTGTAATTTTGATGTACTACAACTCAAGGATATGTATTATGCATGAACTATTAAGCAGCCTGTTGGATTTTACGACTGCATTGCCAGTTTGTATTTGCTATTAATTATTGGTGCTAATGGTATGTGTTCATGACCTATTGCGGATTATAGATTATAGATTGAGTACACTGAGTCTTCTGTAGAGAACAGGCTCTTTGGGTTGAGCATTAATCATATCAAACATCGAGGCGCCACTTTAGAAACAAGAAGGGGATTGGAGGGGAAATATGTGTCCCGTAATTTTTTAGGATCTTTAGTACTGGGTACGAGCCGGTCTGCTATTGGCCAATTTTTTTCCCTGTTCTTAATAACAGTCCCAGAAGTCTTTGCGCAGTTAGCTCGACCCAATTTCCTTTTCTTTTCTCAACTGATAAATTCTGAAGAAAATCATGCATTAGGATCCCCATCATGGGCTTAATAGTAGTACTACAATTTACTTCCAAAACCTTTTTATTACCTTGTCCTTCTGGCCGAAAGTAAGTTGCCAAAAACAGATTTTTTTTTCTTTTTACATACTTAGGCAAAATAACTTTCAAGAAAAAGACTCTGATTCCACACGTATTTGTATATTACCTGGTATTTCAAAAGGACTCAGAAAACTACAGCATGGAAATTGATGAATTTGGCGACGACACCGATGTATTTGTGAAGGTAGGTGAACACTATCTTAAATGATTGACAGAATATTTTAAAACATGTCTCAGATTATAAATATCCAGATTACAAAGAAATGGTGATTGTAGGGCTCCCTTCTTGTAGCCCTTTATCTCACAACCACTAGAAATACGTTAATCGCAGAAACTCGTAAAGCTCAGGGGAGGGGAGGGTGGCCCCTAAAACGTGAAGGGTCTGCAAT
>CALNXI010002623.1:47704-53355 GCA_942486025.1 Porites evermanni | reverse complement strand
CGACGTAGTTGCGTGGCCCGTGCAACGCAAATTTTCACGCTGTAGAAAGTTTCAGAAGTCATGCAACGATCATGAACATCTAAAATATAAGCTTGGCGTTGTATACTAGACAATGTGGGCAAATTAAGGTGTGGAAATTAAAAGTGGAAGTCATGCATCGCGTATCGTATTAGCAATAAAAATTTACAATACCCTGGAAAGATCCGCACTAAAAATTCATCGGAGCGTGTTTGTTTCTTGTAGCCGTGCTAAAGGTTGCAATTTTGCGGGTTGTTAACATTTTGTTCTGAAACTTTCGTCGAGAAACTTTCCCAGTTGAACGCGCTACGCAACTATGGCGATCGATGAGGAAAACTACGTCTTGTAAGAAAACACAAGAGTCACCCGGCAGCTTCTCTTCGCTGATTGGCCAGAAAAAAGTTTTTCTGGCCAATCAGAAGCAGGCAATTCAAACGCTTCTGGAACTGGTTCGGTAAGAGTAAGTGCCCAGGGGCTCGTCTCGATCTTACAGTAAACTTTCACCACGAACATTTTATCGACCCGACTAACTGCCCCTGGGTCTCCGAGGATGATACGGATGTGGATTAGATATCAAATGAAGCGGGTTCAAGTCCTACGTAGCTACTGTTTTCTTCAGTTGTCCTTATTCTCCTATTTTTTACTTTGATTTATAAGACTCCTATCATGTATTTTGAGAGAAGATGACAATCTGACTTTGGGGTATCCATTCTGGTCACATGTTTCTATCAGTTAATGTCTTTTTACTGGATATTGTAAACGCCTTCCAAATTTGGTCAACCTTAGCTGGTTATGAACGATTAGACGGGGGATTTGAGCAAATAAGAAACGGAGAAGGTACTCTTTTGCTTAACAAGCACTATGAGGTGCTTCAAACCTTGCTCTGAATTCGAGTCATGACTTGCTTTTGGACATTTTTTAAATATCCAGTTAATTTTAGCTTTTTTGGCTAAAAATCCTGCAATATACAGATAAGTACCATGAAGCCATTGTGTTGTGGGTTCTGTTAAATAAAATGCCTTTTCCAAGCAAATAAATGTAGATTTTCTAGACGTAAAATCGGCTTCAGCCTTGTACATTCTAGATAAAACAATGCAACCTGCGATCCATAACAACACAGAGACGCTTGAATTGATCTTAAGTGATGAATAGGAAGTCGGGCTATTCCCAACTTGCTAAGTGCAATTTCAGTGCAATGCAATCTCAGACTGTTTCTCGAAAACATACTGCATTCTTAAGTATTTGAAAATATCGTTTCATTGTTTTATAAACTATTTGCTAAACGAAATCTGTCATCCGCAGCATTCTCATAAACGTTCGATCCATTTAAACGGACCGGCTCAGAGATACCCGAATCTTCCAACCTTCCCCGTTCCCCCTTTGCCCTCCCCCCACCCCTCCCCCACACTGTACGTAATTGAAACCAGCGATCGTCACAGTTGAAAAACTGTTTTTAGCAGCCTCAATGCTCAGTTATCCGAAGATGATCTGTTGGCAATCGTAGCTCAAGAACAAAAAGTAACGCGATCAAAACATTTAGGCGACGACATGTCACTATTACGGTAATCGTATTTCAAAATCAAAGGCTCCTAGGAGCGAGCTCATGGATGAATTAAATTAGTGTCGAAAAGACAGCTCAATAATCAAAGAAAAACATATAAATCTTTTTGAACGGTTCATTGTGTACGGACTTGCGAAAATACAGCGTGACTCGATCGAAGTATCCGATTGCATGTGCACCCGAATATTGTAGAAACTTTTTATCAGCGCAGCATTTCTACTTACAAAGCAAAGATCACCTTTAAAAGCAATTATTAACGCTTTTTAGTTGTAAAATAATTTGCGTTCTCATGTGACTGTCAAACACTTTCCGAACGACAATGCACTTTCTTGTAAAATAGCCAAGTTTTACATAAGCACAAGTTTTATTTAAACCGTGGTTTTAAACAATATTTTAATGGACCTCGAAGGTTTCCTAAAAGTGCGATGCTTTTAAATAAATGTTTCCATATGCTGTTCACAAAGAGTCCGTAACGGTTAGTATGTGTAGTACGAGCTATATTAAATACAGAATACAGGCGTTTATGGTTAAATTGAACTGCTTTAGAACACGCTTTTGATAAACACGACCTAAAAAAGCAGTACGTGCTCTGACCTAGCCAAGTAATTTAAACGCAGTCGAAGTATCCGATTGCCTTTCTCCACTTGAATGTTCTAGACACTTGTTTATACCAGCGCAGCATTTCTTGTAGAAATTACATTAATAGCCCTGCTAAATGGAATCACCGACAAACAAAAGCTTACTTTAAGGCAAAGATCACCTAAGAATTCAAGCAAAATAGCGTAACGCTTGTTGGTTCAAAAACCTGTGATTCTAGTTCACACAACATTAATTCATTCCCTGTTTGCATACGTAGACAAATGGTCGAACGGATTCGTCCAAATAACTGAATAAACCACAATAGATACTCCTCAATGTCGCTTTAACAATTCGAGGACCTTTTTTTTGTATTGATTATAAGGCTCTTTGGCTTATTCGCTTTTCGCTGAACGAAATCCCATCGTCAGGCTGCAATAGCTCTTTCACACTCCTGTTGATCGCATCTTCTCCATATCAAGTATAATATCGGGAACAAATGTGCACAATTCGTCCAAATATGCAACAATGAACCACGCTCAATTATTTCAATGTCCTTTTAACAATTCTAAGTCCATTTCTTGCGGATGATATTATCAGTGTTCTTTAGAATCTTTCCATTTATGCAAAACCCATCTCTATAATTGATGTGTCGGGAAAAAATTCGCCTTAGTAGTACCCTCTAGAATATTCCAAACATATGTGTAAAAGGCACTTGGAACAAAAGTAATACTAAGTAAGGGAGGTAAGAGTAAAGTGTCTAATCTGACTTTAATGAATAAATTAGTTAGAATCGAGTGAGTGAGTGAGTGAGTGAGTGAGTGAGTGAGTGAGTGAGTGAGTGAGTGAGTGAGTGAGTGAGTGAGTGAGTGAGTGAGTGAGTGAGTGAGTGAGTGAGTGAGTGAGTGAGTGAGTGATCGAGTGCCATTCGAGTGCCTCCAAAAGCCCATGGCATGACTACGTCATCCATGAGCTAAAAAGATAACATAGTCATACGATCTTCCAAAATAACAAGTTATCAAATGTTAGGAATTTTATCATTCAGTGACCGATGAGAGGGCTTTAACGCTTCAACGGAAATAAGCGTGCTAACGTTTGTGGTGAAAAAAAAACTGAGTACAATGCTTCCGGGGGTGTTTATTTTTAGAGAATATGCGAGAAAACGTAAAATTAAATGTCCTCCTTGTGGTACCCCTCGTCCTCTAATCTATAAAAGCTCTCTATTATCTCTTTACTGTCGAAGCAGATTACTCCACTCACACCAATGGAGTCTATTTGTGTGTATTGGACAACCCTCACGTTTTCTCAGTATTTTTAGTTCTTCGGAAAATGTGAGGCATTATCATGAAATTTCAAGGTAATTGAATGCACAGTTTAATTTTTATTGCTTAGAAGTTTGCGCACGTACCACAACAGCATCGCTTTAACCACTTACAGTACTTCAAACTGATCAAAGAGAAAAAAAGTGAAAACTAATGAGCAATGGAAAAAAAATAGTGGAAAAATTAATTATAGGATCCACATCTTCAGCTAATCCTTATTAAGTTGGTAAAAATTGAGAAAAAGTATCACAACTATTTACTGAAAAAACTGTACCTTATAAAATCTATGTAAAATTAGCTTGAGTTTGATCGTCCGGGTGAACGTAGTCCTGCATAGGACTGTTGTTGTTGACAGTGACTGACGTTTCGACAACCTGTGAGGGATCATCTTCGGAGTCAAAGTGAGTTGTATCACGTCAGTTGATGGTATTATACAAACTAACTACGAAAGAACGACTGGAGAACTGACAATTTGACGACTGTTTAACTTTGACAATAGACGGATCGAAACGCACCAGTTACTGATTACGAGTCTTCATAGCCAATAACGTCAAGGCTTAACTGATAGACGAGCAATAACATCGCGAAAAAGTTGACCAATCAGATCAATAACCAGAGTATAATACCATCAACTGACGTGATACAAATCACTTTGACTCTGAAGATGACTTCCGCACAGGTTGTCGAAACGTCAGTCACTGTCAACAACAACAGTCCTATTCAGGACTACGTGCACCCGGACGATCAACGTCAATAGACTGCTCGCATTCTGTTGTTATATGTAGTTGCTTCTTAATTCATTTCGGCTAGGTAAACACTACAAGTGTTGGTGTTTCCGCCGGTGCACTCGCAGTGGCACGATAAAATAACCCCATCAGAGCAATTTAATTTTTCAGTAAAACCTTGGTAACGATGGTTGTCCATGTAATCCCACACCTTCATTTCGCCGGTCCCCACTCCAAGCGTGTTGACTCCTAAAAGTGGATTGGAGAAAGCAATAGTGACGTTGGTGTTATTCATCTTATAGGTAACGTACCCTGAACATCCTGCCATTGACCAGTCTCTTTCATAGTTGAGGACCTTTTGATGGTCGCCTGCGTTAATTGTTTTCGGCCAACTGAAACCATCCGCGAGTCGTCCGCTGTAGTACCATTCTTTCATATACGACATAGAAAATTGCGTCTTGTTAGTGATCTCCACCAGGCAATTGTGTTGCTTCACCATTATGTACCTACAAAGTTTAAAAGCTTATTAGCCTTGGAAAACAGCCGACATTTGGCGACGCCACCGCTAGTTTTCCCAAAAAAAGTCTTCTGACAAACGAGCGAAGAAACTCCATACCGATGACGCGTCCACTACCCAAATCTGGGTAGTGCCTCTGATTGGTTGAAGCAAATTTCCCACGCGGCACGACTAATCAGAAGCTTTACGCAGATCGGAGTAGTGACATGTCGTCAGTATGGAATTTCTGCACTCTTTTCCCAGACGCCATTTCGCGAGGAAACCAGTAGTAGCATCGCAATGTCGGCTGTTTTCTCAGCCCAAAGAGCTATGTATCTTAACTTTATTGTCGGAAACATCTGATTCTTTGTAACCAAGCCAACAGTTTAAGTGAGTGGCTAGAGTATTTATCGAAAGGGAAGGATCGGGTGAAAAGAGGAGGAAGATGAGAGGGCACGACTGTTGTGGGCCAATACTCCTCCCCGTTTAGTTCTTTCATAAGAGGGCTCCCACGCGCGCGAAGAGCCCCATACTCATAGAATATGGTCAACTTCTTTTCGTTTGGTTGTCACGTGATTGACCGAGCGTACGTACATACGTACGCGTCTACGGATTGTATGGGTGGGGTAGGGAAGACTATCAAAAGGCAGGGAGGTGTGTCTCAGGCGTGTCTTGGCAAGTCCAGATCTTTTACATTGGAAATTCACAATATGGTCAATTGACTGCTGTCAAAACAGAATAGCCATTAACTAGTATCTCATGACCATATCGCGGGCTCATGTGTCAACTCATTAACGTCACGTAATTTATTTGGAAGCTGTCCGCTGACCAGTTAATTGTTTTACTAGATCGCGATCATTGTTCAATCTCATACTTTCTAGCTAGTTTGGGATCGGAGCACAGGGAAACTGATACACATATTGGACATCAATGTTGCGATCAATTGACAGCTG
>CALNXI010002622.1:28181-68611 GCA_942486025.1 Porites evermanni | reverse complement strand
AGGCAATTTTGTTTACTCAGCTGCATCTTTTGACCTCAACTAGCCTGCAAATCAGTTCCAATAATATATTTCAAGTTTCTTTATTTTTCCACAAATTTTTAATAGAATGTTTGGCTGCTACATTTACATGTACATAGTAAGTGATCAAGGTATATTCCAGTTAGGTGAGAAGCTTTATGCTGAGGAATCCTTTCTGTTAGGCATTGATTGATCACTTTACAGTACAGTGTAATACTTATGAAAAATGATCAATGGTACATTTCTATTTTTTTCCTCAAATAACGATTTAGAAAGGTGATTTTTAATAGAATGTTTGGCTGCTACATGTACATGTACATAGTAGGTGATCAAGGTATATGCTAGTTAGGTGCGAAGCTTTATGTTGAGGAATCCTTTCTGTTAGGCATTGATTGATCACTTTACAGTACAGTGCAATGCTTAAAATGATCAATGGTACATTTCTATTTTTTTCCTCACATAACGATTTAGAAAGGTGATCAAGATATATTCCAGTTAGGTGCAAAGCTTCATGCTATGAAATCCTAAAATTATCTAGGCATTTATTGATCACTTTACAGTTAGACACAAAGCTCAGAGTAAAAATAAGATTCCTTGTCATTTGGTTGTCTTATTAAGAAGTCTTTAATTTTGTTCAAATACAAATTTACATTTTTCCTCCAGAAAGGTTTGGATGTTCATGCATGACTGGAACTTGTAGGCAAATTTTGGCATCACAGATTTTATTTAAGTTTTCTGTGTGGTTGTTTTAGAAGATAGGAGTAAAAGGAGACAAAGTGAAAGGAGAAAAGGCAGAAAACTATAAAAAAAACAAATCTTATAACTAAAACTAATCATTTGCTGGAAATGACAGAAAGAATCAGTGACCTTAAGACCAATTGTAGTGCCAGTGAAAGCACTTTGGATTCAAATACATGTAATAAAGCAATGGGAATTTTAAAACATAAATATTGAACTCTGAAAGAATTACGTATTAGTGTCTCACAGAAAATTAAAAGTAGTTAAAGAAATGATGCAACACCAACTCGTAGTTATGAAGACAGCTACAACAATGACGTCATATTAGGTCAGGGAAAGTTTGATGTCTTTACGCTGATGTCTTTGTCACTAAGTGGGGAATCAGTTAACGTCACAATTATTCTGAATTGACACTAAAGCAGGGTTCTCGTTAAATTTAGCTCAGCAGGTAAGGGACCATTCATGGCCAGTAAGGCAAAAAATGGTCCAGAGGTGCACTTTCCTAGGGGAAATGGGGGGGGGGTAGTGAAGTGAGGGACATGACCCTGCCCTTAGGAGCTAAGGTCTCTGAAATGTCATTCCTTCATTTGAAGACCTATTTCACACGAATCAGTTGCTGTTATCTTTAGACATCAATTTAAAAATGTTTGATTCCAGTATGTTTTTTGGTCCATAAAAAGAAAAGCTGTGCATACTTTAGTACTTTTCCACATATTCATTCATTTCTTTGATCGGATCGGATTGTAACTTGCGCATTTTTTAAACTTACAATATTTATTTTTAGTAAACCTTCAGCAGTTGCAGGCGGTAAGAACTGTTGCTTCAGGCAGTAAATTTTAATGGTTACTGCTTGATAAGGAGAACACTGTAAAAGAAACTGTTATTGATGAAGCCAATCTTTTGTCGTGCATCTATCATAAGGCATTCCCCTTTTTTTTGGTGTGTGTTTTCTGGAGGGTTGCATAACATGCTCATACTAGTCTAGAGGTTTGTGGAATGACAAGAAATCAAACACTCAGTTACCGTTTTTAGAGAGCTCTGTTAAACTGGAAGTAGATGTGTCACTGAAACATTATGGTTACACATTCTAATGCTTTGTTGCAAGGGATTTTACAGATGACATTAAAGGTGATAATAATTTTTTATCTCGATTTCCAAAGGTGTAACTTGGATGATTGGCAACCTAAAATAATAGTCTTTAATAAAGCATGCAAAATAGAATCATTGAGAGTCTAAATTCCTGCAAGCGAAAGAAGTTGACTCAAATCATGTCATACGCATATTGATCTAGCTCTGTATGATGGAAAATATCCCCCTTGCCCAGCCTCAGATGTCTTGAGCTTTGGGTATACATGCATGGTTAGGGAAATTGCCAAAACAAACAGGTCAGAATTATTATTGTATCTACCTGTATGAGCAAGTATAAAGGACTGACCAACATTTGATATACTGCTGGGGGATTGTAATTTAAAAAAAATTATGTTACAGGTCAAAGTTGGTTTCAGGTTAATTTTGATTTAATCTTGGTTGATTCTCAATTTTCTTTGTTTCCTAGCCCTAATTCATGAAAAATTAGGGCTAGGAGATAAAGAATATTTTTACAATACTGCAGGAGTGGTCATGTGACAGTTTTGTAACATAAGATATGTAGTTTTTATCGTATGAATTAATAAAGACTATTATTATTATTATTATTATTATTATTATTATTATTATTATTATTATTATTATTATTATAACAGTGAAACCTTTATTAAGCAGACACTAAGCTGGGTCTCGAAATTAACGCTTTATAGTTCCCTTTATAACGAACCCCTATTCAGCGGACACCTCTATTAAGCGGACGTGCACACTAAGATAACGTGTATTTTGCTAATTTCTATTGTTAAAAACCTCTATTAAGCAGACACTGGATTGAATTGATAATAGTAGTATTGGATTACATCCTTGAAATACGGACTGAAGTCGGTTAGTGTTTTCGCATTTACAAACAAACAATTAAGGTAGGTAATGAAAGGTAATGAACTTGAACGGCTTCTTTAACAACATGCAACTTTATCACAGTACAGAGTAACCGTTAAATGTTGATTGTTAACAAACATTGCGCAGTTTTTACAAACTCTATTAAGCAGACACTTGGGAAGGTCCCGAAGGTGTCCGCTTACTAGAGGTTTCACTGTATTATTATTATTATTGCTACTGAGTCAGACTTGCATGTATTAAAAGACTTTCATCTGTAATGTTATTGACTACTGGGTAAATTCATAGCTTAAACTGCTTAAAGCTTACATGTACGTTATTGCAACTTTATTTTAGGTGGCCATGTTACTTCCTATGATTAGCAGAGTTATGTAAGATTTGCATTTCTAGTTCTTGATAGATGATAACCATTCATTGTATTACACTACTTAACCACAGCTATCAAGAACAGTATTTTTCCCTTTTTGTCAATGTAAATTATGTTTATCATTGCCACATGTAGTTTAATTTGGGAAACTGTATGTTAGTAAGTGTACAACTTGTTGATGTTGTTCTTTCTTGCTTTTTTGACAGAGAAATACTTCAGTTGATGAAGAAATAGCAACTTTCATATAACCACAAACTGTTGCAATTGAAGAGGCCTTTGATTTCAACAAAGTGTACATTGTATGTGACGGAATGATGTTATGCACCATTCTGCACCAGAGTATTGTAGAGAGTATAATTTCTTTGCTGTCATCATTTTATAATTATAGTTAACATGGTAATGGTATATAAAGGTCATTCAGACCTTGTTGAGTGTCAACACACTCTTCAATGGCATTTTCAATTTGTAATAGTGAAATGTATAGAGAAAAGCTCTACTAACTTAACAGAACAAATTTTTGCCTTCTTTTTCATACTTTTACGATTTGGGGGATAAAACTTCTCAAGCAAAATGCCTTTAAAATGCTCAAAGGCTCCCAAGAAGTTATACTCACTTCTACTGTAATCATTAGAGCTGTATGTAGTGCTTAAAATTCAGCACCAACCCCTCTATTCTGAGCCTAATGAACTTCTTGGCAACCTTGAGAGTTTTAATTTAGCAGGGTTCTGCTGAGTCACTTTTGTGACATTATTTTTATGAAATTTGGTATTGGGGTTGCCAGCAGTATTTTATAAAGTTATCTTAGAGATGTACATTCCAAATTTTGGTTAAGTTTGCTAAAAAATAATAATAATAAAATATTTTTACATTGCACTGAGCATGCCTCTTGTGTATTTTAAATGAGAGGGCAAGGTAATGAGATTAGATCTACCACAAAATTAGAACACTTTTAGGGTAAATAACTGTTAATTGTAGGCTCAAAGAGCAGTTTTAAACTCACTTGCACCTGAAGGAGAACTAAAGTTTATTTTCCTTTGGGCTATAGTTAGGCCTTGATTTGGCACTTAAAACTGCACTGATTCTGATAACTACATGCAATGGGCTAAATCAGCCACCCATTGTGACCGTTGGTGCCCCTTGTATTGATTCTAAATGGCCCAAAAATGGGGCCATTTTATAGAATACCAAGGANCAGGGACCGCGGAGCAAGGTGAAAAGTGGGAGGGCTGACAATTGAAAATATTTTTTTCATATTGAAAATCGAAAAAAGGAATAAAAGGAATAAAATCATAGTATTTGTATGTTTACTGGTCAAACTCAAACTCATCATTTTCACTGCAAGTAGTTGTCGTCTTGTCTGCGGAGCTTACAGACATTGACGAAGTCCCAGATAACTCTAATAAACGACCAACATACACGGTCAGTTCAGATTCAATGCAAGAAAAGACGGGATTACAATTTTAGTATAGAAAATACTACACTGACGTGATCTGAAAAATTTCTAACTATGGCCGTTCACTGTTAGTAATGTAATTCTTCTTGCCATCGAATATTTCATTGATTCGAAAGGAGAAAGAAAAAATATAAAACTTTTATCAACTCAAAACAACTACTCACCTTCGTTTGGCTTGAAAAAGCTAGTAATTTTCTTCATTTCGTCTGATAAAACTGGTAAAAAACTCTGCCGGAGCTGGAAGTACAAAACACGCTGCCGAACGAAGCGAAGGGGTGGCCAAGGCATGGCCGAGTTTAATCAAGGGGCAAGTCGGCCCAAAGGCACAATTACTGCGAAAAGCACAGGAGCCCCACAAAATGCCTGGCGTTTGAAATTAAAGAAAATACAGAGAATATAGCGGAATATAGACGGAAAAAAACTTGTTTCAAGTCCTTTTTTTTGAAATTTAATTATTTTTCCTTTAGCGCAAAAAGTGGGGGCGGGGGCGCAAAAAAGTGGTGGGGCCGCGGCCCTACCAGCCCCTCCCCCTCCGCGGTCCCTGTTGATTGTTCATTTTATGTAAATCATACTACTAGACTTGAATTGTACATGTTTATCACCTTTGGCTTTGAACAGTAGTAGGCGCCCCGAGAAAAATGTCTGCTGATCAACGCAGACTAAGCGTGTCTTCAATCAGGCGGTTCCCTGTAGACGTTCGTGAAGAACTAAACCGCCTTCTTCGCCGAAGTTCATGGCAAAGCCTAACTAGAGAGTTCAGCATTGATGTTCTGACTGGTCTCAAAGCTGAAGCACTCGACGACATCGCCGACTTCGTGAATAGCGACTACCCTGAGTTTCAAGAAGACGTAAGGAAAAGAGTAACGACTCTGAAAAGTACAATACGAGGTAAAACCCAAAGCTTCAAAGGCAAGAGTAAAGTGGGATTTCACAGCTACTTCTACAGGTATTTCTATATTTAGTCATTCTTTCTCACTCTTAGGGAGATCAAAGCTACGGCGCTGGCACATGGTTTGTTCTGTAAAAAAAAAAAACTCGCCCAAGAATTTTAGCGCTGGCTCTGTTTGGCGAAATGATTTTCAGCCTGAAATTATATGAGTCGGGACCGAAGGCTTGGAGGGAAGTTGGGGGCCCTTGACGAATTAGAATGACTAACCGATTCTCAAATCGTTTTTCTTTTTCCGTACTCTCCTTTTATGCCAAACAGTTCTTTTGCCTTTCCTGGTTCAGATCATGCGACGTTCTCAAAGGACTTTGAACTTTGTCATTTGTTAACGATGCGGAGTGTCACTACGAATAGACAGGCGTCGGAGTTGGTATTTTTTTTTTACGCTGGAGACTGGGAGAACTTACGAGCTGGTGAAAATAAAAAACTGTGAGCCACAAGCTTGAAGGAATCGGAGACTCGCGCTTCCATTCTCTTCTCATTTCACATGATTGCGTCGCTTTCGATCTAGTGAAAAACAGATCAAAAACGGAAGCGGAAGAATTAATAAACCAATAGCAAGGCAACAGTGCTCAATATCGCCTCTAGAGAAAACACACGAGGAGAAGTTTGATTTTATCTGCGACAACAGCTGTTACCCAGATATCACAGGATCACCCGTAATGATTTACACGAGGAAAAATAAGACGCAAACTGTACCGTATAAACGGCATATTTACACCTCTTAGCTTAGACGCGTCTTATCTAAGAACCGCCCTTAAGACCTGTTCCTATCTTGTAGGTTTTGGCTGGTAGGACAGCACAACGATGAGGGTCTGTACGACATTGTGTTTTGCCACATTTGCCGCAAGGAAGAGTTTGATTTCTTTCTCTGTCTTGACAAGGTCATCAAGGGTGGTGCCCACACGCTTGCGTCAGTTCCTCAGGCAATTAAAGCTATGATCGGTGCCATTCCTGCGCGAGTCATGCCCTTTCTAGAAAGGGGTGTCTTCCTGGAAGGGGAGGAAGAGAGACCTGAAGCAGCACCAGCACAAGAAGGAGCGGTAAGCCCTTATACCGACCTCACACAAGACCTGGGGGACCGTCTCACCGAATATGAGCTCGTGGAAGACCTCATTGAGAGAGGAACACTAGAAGAGAATGCAGATGGAACCCTGTCTATCCGGCTGCAGTAACTAAGTACCGAGAGAAGTTTAAAAGTGGAACATTTTCTAAAAACATTAACAGTGCACGGCTAAAATGTTAGAAAATTTTGGGCTCAATAACGTATAGAAGGTTATACCTCATTTTTTGAATTAAACTAAATTTTGGCCTACCAATCTTTTACACAGTGAGGGTCCCCAATAGGGTTCTTCAATCCTGTAATCCCGACTCAAAATTTCGTGCAATCCCGTGATCTCGATTGTTATTTTTGGCATCCCACCTCACGGGCATACATCCAATCCCGAGTCTCGCCCCGATTTTGCTTTCAAATCCCCAATCCGGAGCTTCCAATAAGGGAAATCTCGGGTCCCGAAAAACTTATTTGAGACCCTCTACAGTGAATTCAAGATAATCGTTTAACAGAAAGTAACATAATAATAATGATAATAATAATAAATATGAATGAAACAATGCGGGTGCCAGTGTGTTATTTCGAGTATTTCATTAATGAGGTATTACTACCACTATTACATGAAAGAGATGAAATTCTCGCGACACGATGGATGTTGTGGTCAATTGACTCAAGAACAATAATTCACGTACAAGAATGAACTGCTTGTGGACATCGTGAGAACTGCTTTGTTTTTCTTAATTTTGACTTTATTGTTCCTTTGATAAAGTCGTTTTATTTAATTCAAAGAAATGTTAAATAACATTGCCTTGAAATGTAAATTGTTGTACTCAAAAATGCGAATTTAATTTCGCAACAGTCGCGAAATTTAAGTGTCACGAAATATACGCACATCAAAATTTCATGTGATAAGGTAACCTTTGATATGGGTTACGATCAGATCCTGATGTTCGCTCAACGCTGTTTGAGTTTCAAAACAGTGTTCCAGTGTCAGTACACCATATGCTTGACTTCTGTGGAACACTGGGACTCCGTATGACGTCAATATCTCGTGATTTTATTTTAAACAACTTTTTCCCCCACGAATTATTCTTTTTCAGTTTCCCGCAAGAAAGAGGTGCTATTCCCTGATTGTTATTTGAGAAGCTGATGTAGCGTTTAGTCTAAAGGTTGAATTTTAATTTTTGAAGATTATCGCAAGTAAGCTTACATTGTGGCGTTTTCACGTAACTTGTTCTAACGAAGTTCTAGCGCTCGAAAGGCTTTTAACTATCCTATGGCAACTTCACTTAATTAATTTGGTTGATTATACCAAATTCATTGTTCTGCAACAAACAACAAAAAGCCTGATCTCTGTTCTAAAGGCGCTGAACAATTTTAATTGACCTTGAAGTCTTCAGATTATTTTTGTATTGCATCGAAAATTCCTTCCCGTTTTCACTTCCGACCTCAATTTCAGGGGATATATTTTTTTTTTTTACGCAATTTCGAGTATTCTTGGTTACTGGTAATTTACCAATAATCGTGTTACCCCTGTTAAGCCATTTTTATCATTGATATTATTATTATTACTTTCTTGTATTTCATTTTTATTTTCCTTTATTGTGTATTTCGGTACTGATTTGTTTATTACATAACTTGGAAATATAAATAATTGAAAAATCTTAAGACTGGTTTGTACGTGGGAAATAAGACAAAAATGGGTACTATTTGAATTGCATCTTAGGCCCATGCGCTATTACCTTGCTGAGCAGATGAACTGGCCCTGGGGTGTGGTCTTTGTTAGAAGAAAAGGGACGACACGAGTGTGTGCTCTGTAATAACACTGAGAAACTCAGCTGGTCACTGTAAATTCTCCCTCTTAAGACGTGACTACTCTAACTGGTTAGTTTATAATATGCCATATTACAATACCGTCCAGACAACATATGGTTACCAGAATTGGATTGCGCATGCGTGGTCCGTAATTATAGTACGACGCTAAACTGGCCCATTTACATTCTTCCTCTTCACACGTGACCACACTCTTTGGCTTGTTTCAAAGGTACGTTTAATAACCGACCAGACAACAGTCAGTGGTCAGTGAAGGGAGATGGGGGACTGCGTGTTGTGTGATAAATATCAGTAACACGTTCAAATGGCCCCTGTAAATTCTTCATCTAGCGACTTAACCACACTGAGCAGCTTGTTCATACTGAAAATGAAGATCAAAAATATGTTTTCATCTATAACTTTAATCCACAAAGGTTGCCCATACACGTAAACTGGTAAGCACTCTACTATAGTCACAGCTATTGTAGGCTGAAACCAGGCTCCTCTGCGAGGAAAAATCAATCACTGAAACCGCAAGTTTAAAAGCGGTCAGTGTGGTAGCTTCAAGACCTTCAAAGTTCTAGATACAAAACTGTACAAGTAGACGTTGCGAGACGCTGATGGATGAACAAATGTGTTAGAATGGCACTGCCTTGTGACTTTACACGAGCTGGCATAGGAATGGCTGGCCACATAACAATCAAGAACTCATTTTATACGCAGTTAGGACAAATTTAACAATTTCGGTGCAACTTCTTCGTCTTCTGCGACCGGCTTTTTACACCAGGTTTCCCGGTATGCAAACTATTTACACAAACCACCCGGGTGGAATTCTCTTGCATAAACACAAAACTATAAAATTTGACGTAGTGGGAGAACGATCCGCTACAAAGTAAACCCGCTGAAAAGACTAAAAAGAAGGGGAAAATTGAAGCGCCTGAAATTACAGCCCATACTTTCTGAACACTACTGCTTTTTGAAGCTTCCCAAATGAAATGGTGCAAACCAACTGTATGATTTTCCAGCCGGAATTTCCGGATTTTCCATATCAGCGATAAATACCCCTGGTTAATACCGCCCTTACTTTTGCGACATTGCTTAACGTACTTTCCCTGATTAAAAAAAAAAAGTATCTTAAATCTCTGCCAAAGGAGGAGAGGAAGGGGGGACGAGGCTTATTTAAAGAAGGGGGCACTTCATCAAAATAAAGAAGATATTGTAGGGTAGTTGATCCTGTGATGTGTTAGGTATGTAAAAAGTTCGCGGTAAACGCCAAAAATGCAATAGACAATGGCCAAAAACGAAAATTGCAGGCACACACATGGCTATAGTGAAAACTGCAACGAATGTAGCGGGGAAACAAACTGTTCTTCTATATCGAAGCCACCGTAAATAAAGCTTACGAAACAATGGGAAAAAAAGGAATAAACGTTTACTGTGATATCGTTAATGTTGAGGAACAGAAAAGACGCTTATTCAAGAAAATGAGGTACTTTTTTGGAATGAAAGTAGTCTAAAATGTCATAGTTAGGGGGTGGAGGCGTACGACACTTCAGACTACAATGAAAGGAAAGTAAGATTTTCGTACCTTTTAAACTCCTCCTTTATCTCTTCCACTTTTGATGGATGACAACAGATGGCAACAGAGGACTGAGTCGGGTCAAACAGAGGAGCAACATACGTCCGTCCTACCCTGATCAGGTCAGCAAGGGTCACCTGGGAGACTTTAGCTAGCAAGGATCTAGAAGACAACGATAAAACAGGGTTCGTACTCTTTTGAGGTCCTCGAATTCTTGACTTTCCATGAATATTTCCATGACTTTTTCAAGTTTTCCAAGACCTTATGTTTAGTAGGCCCGATTTCTGCCGCTCTCTGCGACAAGCGTCCCCTCTCTATTTTATCTTTCGCGCTTTTTTTGCCCCCCTCTCTTTCTCGTCTGACGCGTCTGACAAAGGCTTGCTTGTATATGGAGGAGAAACGGGGATGAAAGACAGTACACGTACCTGTTATAGTTGGGGGCTACACCTCTAAACTGTGACAGCAAACTCTGAAACGAAAAAACGTTTCATATAAGTAAGCTAAGAGTTAAAGGAATGGCAAATTCGCAAACAGTATTTCTTATTTCGGCCGTTTACGCGTGGCCTTTCATACATTGCCTCTATTTCATTTACGAGCGTAAAATTTTCGGGCGTACCCCCGTAAAAATTACGCGACAGTGGAAATCCACCTTAACACAATGAAACGCCTTATGTTGCATTGCGAAGTGTAGTACACATAAGGGGTACAACGAGTTACCTAACAACGACCGATAAAACACTTCGCTGTGCAAAAAAAAAGTAAGGCTCAAAACACATCGCGGAGGTACTCACTGCCTATTTTGTGTGTGTGTGTAACGCCCCATGAAAAACAACCGCTTCTCTTGTTTCATTTTCGAGAATCAGAAAAATAGTCAATGTAAAACTTCTAATCAGAGAAGAGTGGATTATAAAACCGCACTGTCGACCACAGGCGGCCCAAGCTCAGTATGAGAGTTTTATCATTAATACAAGTGGCTTCATATTGCGTAATCCCTAAAATGGATTTGTGTGGGAATTCAGGTAAAAGGTTCAAGAAGATAGATACTCGCTAGAATTTTCAGCAGTAATTTTACATGGTAAACCTTGTGTAAGCTTAACTTTGGCCACCTTTGCCAGTGAAAGGTCTAAAGATAGGGAAAAACCAGACTAATCTGAATCACCTCGGAGGCCGCTGACGAAACGCTCTTCTCTCGTTCGATGATCTCAAATATCACACTGCTGATGGCAGATTCCAGTTCACCAGCGTCAAACGACATTGCACCAGACAAATATCCATCCTGGTAACAACACGACAAGTAATATTATAACAACATTGGTCTGAAACAGGGTCAAGATTTTGAGAACCGGGCGGCATACCACTACTAAGAATTCCCAGGAGTCATTGACTGGAATGCCAAACCCGTAGGGGGAGGGAGTGGGGTTGGGTAAGGAGACTTATGACATTTCAGACTAATGAAAAGTACGCGTCGGAAACATCTAGAAACCTGCTTTAACCTTGCGTAGTGTTTCATTCGATCGTCGATCTTTTACTGAAAACCTGTTCTTGAGTATTCTTTTACTTATCCTGTAATACTGATTATTTTATATGTTGGTTAAAAACAGCATGGATCACGTGTCTGTATTTCTGTATCGGATGTACTCTTTTGTTGAGTAGATGGGGACATAAGTGGGGGGAAAGGCTTAAAAGTGGGTGAACTTACAAGCGGCAGTTTACAGTATTCTACGTAAACAATTCTCATGGCCATGGTTATTTGCCCTGTTATTATTGAGGTGGTGGATCCAGGGGAGGGGCCCGGGGGAGGGGGGGGGGTTATTTTCAGACCGTACTGATGCCCGACGGGCCGAAAAAAAACTTTGGAGACTGGCCCTCCCCCTCATCTCAGGGTCTGGATGACCGACCCCCCTATCTCAAGCTCTGGATCCGGCACTGTATTGACCACTCCAGAAAGTACCATAACATACCATGAGCATTGTCTTTAGTTTCTCTTGGCCCCAAGAAAAACTGAAAACAATGCTTATACAAAATTTTGGAGTGACCAACAAAGAGTATTATGGTATGTTATGGTATTTTCTGGAATAGTCAGTTGTACTCACAACAATCTCCTGAGTTTTCTTGTAAGCCTTCACCGGGTGAGTTGACTTGGTAAGAACAAGATAAAGAAGTCCCCACTCTAAATTTACGCGCATTCTACAAAAGGACAAAAGGAAATTCCTCAGAAAGATTAAACAGACACCCGTTAACGAGAGCGTCCGCTTAACACAGGTTATAACACAGTCAGCCCAAGCTCAGTATGAGAGTTTATCTTTAATACGTGTGGTCTCCCACTGCGTGATCCTCAAAGTGGCCGTGAACATAAAGAAATTGTATTGGAATTCAGGTAAAAGATTCAAGGAGATAAACACTCGCTGGGATTTTCAATGAAGTGCACTCTACTTTATTTACTTGGTTTGTTCTTGCTTGCTGTGTGGTTATTTTCCCGATCCGATGCGATTTAAGCGTCGTTAAGTGATTTCTTTTACCCCCCGAGTTTTTACTTCTAGGAATTCGTTTTTCGGCGGTAAAAGAAATCGCTTATCGACGCTTAAATCGCAGCGGATCGGGAAAAAACCACACAGCAAGCAAGAACAAACAAAGTAAATAAGATAGAGTATATTGAAAATCTCAGCGAGTATTTATCTCCTTGAATCATAGTTTTACCAGAATTCCTATACAAATCCTTTATGTTCACGGCCATTTTGAGGATCAAGCAATATGAGACCAAAAGTATTAAAAATTAAACTCTCATACGGAGCTTGAGCTGCCTGTAATTTAACCGTAAAAACGTCAGCATTGATCAGCTAGAAAATCAAAGGTAAAGAGCCTTCCAGCTAAACAAACGACTGGGAATACATACGCATAGCCATATGACAAACCGAGACCTCGAACCTGACGCCATATTGGACCCTGCAGAAAAATTAAAATTGATCACTTACGAGAAAAGAAAACATGTTTCCCTGACATACTTATTCCCTCATGTTAACTCATTTTACAGAATGAATGTAGAATACTACTGCCCTTATACTAGTACACCAAGTACGTTGAAATCATCGCGCTAAAACGCTTGTCAATTGCAGGGGCGTAGCCAGGATTTTTCAAAGGGGGGGATGGTTTATACCGCTGCTCTCCCTAGTGTATCAGCGGGCTCAGTCGTATTATCGCGGCATGAAGGCCCATATTACCTAAAGACAAGAGCCGTTGACGAAAACACTTTACAAAAAAACAAATTTTAAAAAAGTGGGCTTTTCAACAATGGCTTTTAAGGCCAAGATATTGTCATGGCGTTTTCGCCACCTGAATATTGTAGGTTGTTTGCTCAAGTGAAGGCCTACCAAGGGGGGGGGGGGGGCCCGGGGCCCCCCGGACCCCCCCAAACACCCCCCTGAATTTGTGTTTAAAACACGGGAAAAAGGCTTGGGTTTTCCCCTCCCCCCCTTCCCACCCCTTCCTCTTTTCTTTTCCCTGTTTTTTTCCTTTCCTTTGCGGGGGGGGGGGGGGGGGGGGGTCACGGGCACCCCAGGACCCCCCTAACTACGCCCCTGAATTGCTGTTGAAACACTGGACAAAAGCTGTGGATTTTCGCGTCACACCTTCTCAACCCGTACTTCTATCATTTACCTGGTTTTTCTCCTGTCCTTGCGCGATGTTCCGTCCACATGTCATTGGAAAAGAGGTAACGTAAGAGGGAAGAGAAACTTACCTCAAGTGTGGTTAGACATTCTAGAAAGACCATCAAAGGCCCAAGGTCTGGGTGATCAAAGCGGTCAAAACATTGTGTAACTTGAAAGAGGAATGAAGACTCCACTGAACCAATTCCTGCTATTTTCCCATGCACAGGGTTCTTGGCCAGAAACGCACTGGATTTTCGCACGGGAGAGATGCTGTATTAACAAAAACATGTACTCTGGTATTTAAAGCGAATACAGTTAAAGTCATGACAGCAGTCGGCCAGAGGATAAAAAGAACATAAAATGGGAGGTTAATAAAATGTGATTTGGGTTGGTCGGTTCTCTCATAACAAAACAACTAATAAAAAAAAAACAAATGAAATCTTGTTATCAGCTTTTCTGCCAAAGGATTAAGAATCCAACTGAAAACTTTTACCAGAATGTGATCAAAGTACTGCTAAACTAGTTTCATTTGAATGGTCACGTTTCAGGTTTTTTAGTTCGAGAGACTTCTCGGATAAATCTTATTTACCGGATGTGCGTAAGAGGCGTAACAGCCAGTTCAAGGTTCCGAGATAGTTGGGTCTACGAAGCTGACATATTTCCGCGTGCCTATGACCTACGCGTTATCCCTACTATCTGACAGCCTGAAATAAGCTAGAGGCGGAAGAATTTGAAAATTAAAACAGTGGAGCATAGTTAATTGAGTGGAATGGTTATGAAACCCGTCAGACTCCTTTGTTATATGTTTTTGTGGACCTGAAAGTGCACAACGTTTAAAAGAATTCCTATCATTTTGATTGTATTGACCAATAAAAACGTTGCATTCATTTATTCCGTAACAATTTGCCAACAGAAAACAAAGGATTGTGCACTTTCAGGGTGCTTCCAACATAAACTGCAGCACTGTTAATTTTATCATTGATGTTTGCCGCTTTTCATAACCAGTCTCCTCTAATAACTATGAGTGGAGCCAGTGACAAAATTTACATGGCTGGATATACTGATGTGCTTAAATTCATACCTTGTTGGTATTGGGACTGAAGCATCAGCCAGTAATTTGGTTTTCCAGAGCATATTTGGATTGTCAGGTAATCTATTCACATCCGCCGCCACGTGAACTCTCAAGTTTGACGGCTGGGTCAGGAGAGAACGCAGCTTCTCGACTCTCTCAATGACCTGAAATTAAATTACAGCCCACGCTGGTATAAATTGAGAGAAAAAGTATAGACCTTTAATTTTACTGACCAATCAGCAATATGAAGTATTTCACGCAAAATGGCTTGCCAAGAAGCTCTACATTCATGTACGAGAGGCCAGGACATTAGACTACGAGTAGTCCCCATTTTCCCTCAGGGATAGTAGAACGAGCGAAACGCGAGCGCGCGCGAAAATCACCCTACGCGAGAAAAAGCGAGACGCGGTGGGGAGACTTTCACGCGCGCTCCCGCTTCGCTCGCTCTACTATCCCTGAGGGAAAATGGGGACTACACGTAGTGGCTGGGGAGCTTCCTCTCCTTCCATTATTTCCCCGCCCTCCCCCGTCAAAACCTTGCTCGCAAACAAAAGCCTCATTACACTAGCCTGTGCGAAGTAGTTGTTTGAAAAGGTTGGGGGGAGGGAAGAAGCGCTCGAGAAAGCGAGGGCGCGTTTCTCGCCGATCATTCACATAACATCGCACCTAACGCTATGTTCACACTGAACCGGAGAGCTCTTGCGCCGCCATGAAAACTGTACTGGATAGGGCTTCTGTTTACATGATGATTTCGGCACGATTTCTGTCTAATCAAATCTGCATTTCTACACAGGGCGGCTACCTATTTCTGATATGAGATCTCGACTAAGCGATTATCTGTTTAGACGTTTGTTAGCAGTTCCCAGGCTCCGTCGCGTAGCACCCGATCAGAAGCGAAAAGACTCCTCTGCATTGGGCAGGAACGCGTGACGAACCCCTAAGAACTTCTGCGTGGGAGGCTAGCGCTGGAGAACCCGAAGAGAAAGACTACTCGAAAGTCACGGTCACCAGAAAAGGGCAAAGAAAACAAACCTGAGTGGGATCAGCTTCCAGTTCAGTCATAACTTTGTTTAAGAAACTGTACTGGCGCACCATATTGGCTGAAAACATATTGCTTTCTAAAAAACACACAAAACAAGGACGGTAAGTTACATTCGAAGAAGACATTGGTTTCAAAAGAATTTATAAGTCAATTTTCCGCCCTTTGAATGAGGCACGAGGGACAGTGACACGACAGTAAACGCTAATCCGGGCCACTTCTCACCTCTAGTAAAAGCAATGTCTCTAATGAGAACCTTGGTCACAGTTCTGCCATCTCGCTTCATTCTGTTCAAGATTATCGTAAAACAAAGCACAGAGAAACATCATTCAGTGCAACATTGATCATCCTAGCGAAACACGTAAATTCAGCCAGTAGTACACAAAGAGAGAACGAAAATGGGCTGCCCGTGATAATCACCATTAGTATTAATATTATTTTGCCAAATCAGTTGACAGTAATTTTTGCGCGTTTTGATTGGCTTCCGTAACCAGGAATATCATTGGCTATATTTACTGTTTTGGGAAGGTAATCAAAATGTCGTCCCAATTAAGACAGTTTCGGTTGCACCAACAAATACCAAGGAAGTAACCCAATTTGGCTCGTCGGTGTTTACTGATACAAAGAAAATAATTTTCTAACTGAATTTGCGATAAAATCGTGAAATACATACGACAAATCCCCGAAACACTGTCAATAAAAACGTAAACAAAGCTCTTACTAAGTGACGCTTTTTATTTACCAAAACTACTTGATCAATTTCATCCAACTTATTGGTAAAAAAAAAACATCAAAAACAAAAACAAGAAACAACTATTCTTCTCAGGGTCGGTGCATAGTGCTAGATATATAACTCAATGGTTCGCGTCTCGGTATATCTATCACTATTTACCTCCCCTTCGGGAGATAATTGTACACCATCATTGCTGTCATCAGAAGACAATTGAGTATCAACTTGGGTAAAAAAATTTTAAAGAGAAATCATATTTGACCTGTAAAATCATCATTAACCTCAACGATAATAGTATTAGTCATTGCTATCATAATTGTCTTGTGAGTCATCAAAATCATCATCATCATCATTATTATCATCACCATCATAAAACATCATCATCATCATCACCCCGCTTTAAAGCCTGTATCCACTATGACTAGCCTCACCTGGCAACGTCATTCATCATCTTTTTGCCCACAATTTCCAGCCGCTCTTTAGTAAACTGAGTCTTGTAAAGCAGGTCGTGAAGCCAGTTGACTCCCTTCTCATACTTCTCAACTTCAAGCTATGGGTTGCGGGCAGAGCACGTGTTAATCACATGAATTACAGGGGAAGGAGGAGAGAGGGGCAATAACGCTTACTTGCGTTATCCACTAGGCCGCTGTATCGAGATATCAGAACTTACAACTTGCTAATTATAAATGATTACAGAGATAAACAATTAAGACATAGGGCCAAATCCAAAATTCATACGGCTGCAGTCTCAAAATAGGCGGAAAATTTAACCCCGCCCCCCTTCGGTTCTCCTATTCAAGGATAGGGAGCTTTAGCACCGACGACGGCGACAGGAGCGGAAACGTCACTTTAAAAATGAATTCGCGTTTTTCAAACTTTTCCGCGTTTATTCCAGTGCGCCTGAAATGTCAAAAGTGGGCGAATTTCCCTGGAGTTGATTTCTTGGGACCGCACTGAAGTTTGGAAAGAGAAAAAAAAATTCGTCGTTGCTAATTACGTCCTCCATAAAACGTGAAATTATGCATTTTCACGTCGTAGTCGTGGAGAGACGGCAGAGAAATGTACAAGAAAAGCGTGATGCACGTGCAAATTTGTTGTTTTGCTTAATAAGCCTCTTGCTGTTTTGACGTTCTCGTTGTCGTCGCCGTCGTCGTTGCTAAAGCTCCCTACTGAGTTTAATCAACAGGACGGCAGAAAGAAGAGGACGCCAAAACGCCTGTGGGTAACAAACGTGACAGGGCTGTTAGTTGCGTGTTTTGTCATGATCTTCACTTACATAAATGTTTTCTGGTCTTTTACAGCAAGATCTATTTAAAGGAGGGTGAAGTTTGGCGGAAAGTTTTTTCAAACCAAATTATTGTCACGCTTGTCACACAAGGTTTGCCGTCTTCTTTCCTCCCCCGTCCTGTTGCGTAAACTCACTATTGATTTTGGGGGGAAGGGGGCTTTGCTGTTCTATTGTATCCTGTCTAAAAATGTAATTTTGTACAAAATAGTCCAGGAAACGTTATTCGAATTAATTTTCATGGCTGAATAAGATAGCTGAAAATAAAGGAGTTATTCAGTGCGGATATGAAGTCCCACCTTAAGTGACACACAAGCCAGTTGTGAAAACTCGTCAGGCATGAACCTTCTTCCTTCCAGTCCTAAGCAAGACTCTTGACTAAGAGTGTCGGCAGCCAGCTCTGCTACGACTTGCTCAAACGGAACAAGACCTGAGGTGAAACATCACTTCATAATTAAACTGATATTTATGGTTACGGACTCTTAAGAGTAAGGTTAAGAGGCTGTTTATGTAGAGAGGGGAAGATCCTAGTTCCAGAATGATCCTAGAAGGCGGAATAAATTTCCGTTGGGTTTACAGGCAGAGATTTCGGTCCATGTGGTGCCAAAGTAGAGAAGGTTAGAGAAGGAATAAAAATGGCGGGCGACAAAAAGAAAACTGCAATTTGGGCTCTTCTGCAGTACCTTTCAGCAGAATTATCCCAATAATGAGCTCTTCGCAACGCCAAACGAAATGATCGGCTTTTATTGCCGTGATTAGCCACTGAAGATCCGCCGCCATTTTTGTTTGGTTTCTCCGTAATACTAGGATGCTCCTAGCGAAGGCAGCTTACATGAAGCTAGGATCTTCCTAGCCGAAAGTTTTGAAGATCCTAGCGCTAGACACAAGTACAACCCTTTGCATGTAAACAGACTACAGAAAACATACGGCGCTGGGATGATCCACCTTCTGGGATCTTCTTGCTGCTAGGATCTTCCTGCCTCCATGCAAACATCCCCTAACATAAGGCTCAATATAATTTAGGCGAGGTTAAACACAAGACGATGCTGGCCAGCGGTCCCTATCACGAATCGTATATGGCGCGGGCTTTGGGCATGTGCAGAGCACTGCGTGACTCCGGCCAGAGCGGATGCGAAGGAGACTAGTTAGTATAAATAGTGTCCGTGTATTGTTGCCTCAGGGCAAAAAGCTTTGCTCCACTTTGTCTCTCTCCACTTAAGTGTAAAAAAGAGGTTCCGCCAACACACTGCTTGGGGTACCCCTGTGATAAACTAGTATCCATCCAGGGGAAGAAGCAATGGTCTTGGAATGCAATTTATGCCAAGACACGTTTTCGATTAAGCCCCTGCGGAATAGGCCTAGTTTTCTGTATAGCGTGCCAGTTCTCTACTTATATTTGGCTGCGAACTGTATGATGACAAAACAAAGGTTACAGACAGCATGCAAGCGAATGAAGGAGCCAAATTGTGCTAAGAGAGAGATAATTTCGCATACCATTTTCTCTCAATACCGGAGACTCAAACAAAACTTCCAGGTAGAGGCTAAGGTAGGGCTTGAGCTCCTCTGGTATGCTTGCTGTATCCATCAAAACACTAAGCTGAAAACGAACAAAAACAAAGAGGAAGATTTACTTCTCGAAGCGCTTTTCGAAGGACTGCACTTGCTCCAAAAAGTAATACGATCAATGAAAAAGTTTAACTACAGTAGCGATTATATGAAACCAAGGGTTCTCCCTCGATGAAACAACACTTGGGCGATTGTTGGAACAACGATCTCTGGGATAGACCTCAGTTCTATCTAAAGGATCATTTCCGTAGAGACTACGAACAGTCCCGCGGATGGTCGTGCGGGCGATTAAATCAAGCGAGCGACCCGTCGGCTCTCTCGAGTCTAAATAAGCATCCAATCAACTGACTGAAAAAAATAGGCTTCTCAAAGTATACTTTTCATACAATTGCCGCGATCTCTCCATATTTTGGAGGGTGCGGGACGAGGGTTTCTTCTCGGGCAGCTGCCCTCGCTTCACGCGTAACGTGACCTCGGCGCTCGTACTAATCACTAACACTAAGAGACTTCTCCCAGTCTATTAAGTGATGTGTGGCCGTGAGTGAGTCAAATTAACCCGCAGAACAAGCGTTATTTTTATCGCGTTTTTCAGGCAAGCGAAGGCAAACGCGAAGCGAAAGAGGAACGCGAGACACGCGCGACGGGGGAGGGAGCCGAAAAAGTAACGCCTATCCACACACCCTGTTCGTGCTCTTTCCCGTTTATGTTTTGAACGTAGCTGTCCAATTGGCTAATTGATATCACGTGATCATGAGCTGTTTATGGATGAGACTGTGCTTGCATTGATCTCGGCTGTGGATGCTGCGTCCCAAATTGCTGCTCTTGGGTACAAAAGAATGTAAAAGCTAAGCCGCTTTAAGCGATTTTCCTTCCTTCGCTTTTAGAGCGGTTTTCATTTGAGTGTCGAAAAGTAATTGGTTTTGCACTTTCTACACGATGCGATTGGCTTAAAAGATTCGCGCCACCTTTTCATCCAATCAGAAGTAAAACCAAAACCAATTGTGACGCGCTCGCATGCATTTTCCCGCGCTTTGCGTCGGCCACATGTAATTACTTCGAGTTTTGATTGGTTCAATGTATTGTCTGTGTCCTATGTGATTGGCCAGAGTAATTACTTTGGTTTTGGTTTTACGACACTCAAACGAAAACCACTCTAATAAGCGCGATAATCCTTGGATGGTACTTACTTTGACAAACAGCGTCGACACGTGATCAAGTTGGAATGCATAAGGAATCTCGCTTACAGGGAACTTGACTGCCTCGGGTTCAGAATGACTACAGCCATCTTGTCTCCTGTTGCTGAACATCTTGATTGGATGAAAACTGATGCTGGAGGTTGATGGCACGGGGAGACTGGTGACTACTTCTGGAGGAGGAGCGACCTGAAAGGTCAAGGTTATCAATGATAGTTAAGACCAAACATGAAAAATAAATGTAAAACCTTACAAAAAACCATCACTGTTTTCTATTACTTGACATAGGCAAGTACTTAAAGGAGCTGTGCCACGAAATTTATCAAAATTCAAACAAAGGCAACTGCCACCAGACTGAGTAAAACATAAAAATATCAGCTAAAAACCTGAAAAGAAGGTATAAATAACACAGCAGATACAAAAAGAGGCCACCAAAGGCAATCTCGTCCCCAGAGCCTTTTGTCCAGCGGATGATCTCCGTCGCTGTACAAAAGGATCGCGGCCTCTGGGAACGAGATTGTGCCAAAGGAGGCAAGGATGGACAAACTTGAAGAGCAAGACAGCCGAGACACAGCTCCTTAAAGCGTCACACTTAAATGGGGAAGCGTTAGGCAGGTATGTGGTGAGGACCGATTGCAGCCTTAGTTTTCCTCGTGTGACATACCCGGTATCAGTTGCCAATGGTGAAGAACCTGAGCTCTCTTCAAATGAAAGGTCTGGGGCGAGGGTGAAAAGAGAGAGTGAAACTGGGGAGAGCTCACATGTGGCTGTGGCTCATGACTGGTTCGCTCCATTTGGGAAAGTCACGCGAGAGCCCCTCGCGAAAGGAGATTGGAGAGCTTGCTCGCAGGCTACTGTTTCGCAAGCGAGAATTCATGATTCGGCACTTCATGCCAAAAGGGAAAGGGACAGTCTGCTTTGTAGTCGATTGTGGCGAATAGATTTTGGTGCAACAAGTGCGCTCATACGCAGTCGTTGGGAAAGACTTTACGTCAAGCGACGTCCACAGAAACATATTGTAGGACGACGAAGCCTGAAAAAGAATAACTAAAAAACATTTCAACAGAACTACAGTGTACCTCATTGTCGTCCGTTGCTTTCTCCAGTCGCTGTCTCTTGCTTTTCAATCCTTCTTCACCAAGCGTTGCTATTTGCTCTGCAACTCTCTTTTTCTCAGTCTCTGACATCTCCGTCATCATCTTAGAACTGGGTTCTCCAATTATCTGCAATATACAGGGGGAGCCCGCTTTACGAACACCCGCTCAACACGGACACCCATACGGACGAAGGACATTTCCCGCATCTCAAGTCGTAAACTCGTAGATATTGTCAACCGTGCTTTACGGACACTGTCTATCTACCGCACTGTCTATGACTGAATATCTTACCAGTGAAACCCTTACAGAAACTGTAGAGAAACTCTCAAAGGTCCTGTCTAATGTTCAGTCTACCTGGCTGAGTGCAAACTAAAAAAATCAGTACAAAGTCACAAATTCCATTGTCGTGTTTCAAGAACAGTACTTAAAACTAGAGGTAATTTTAGTCCGAGACAATGGTAAATGATATTGAGGTTTCTCTAGGATGAACTTGTTAAAGTTTCAGACTTCAGTTCAGAAAATAAGCAAGGTTTTCTCGTAACACTGTCTGCTTTAGTCTTTTTATCTAACAAATACGTGTTCGTGACCTTTTTTCTGAGACCCAGTTTTTTTTCTGACACTCGGATAATACGGATACTATGGCAAGTCTCCTCGCTGTCCGTATTAATCGGGTTCCACTGTGCAAATGAGCGTTGCGTGACATCCAAAAAACGGCTGCGAAGGAGACTAACAGATAGTAGGGACGTCACGAAAACAAGACCTTCTCTCGGCTCCTCAGTCCCCGCACGTTCTTCTTATCAGCTGCTATGATCTCTGCACATTGCTATTTTGGAGCCTGGAACAGCCTAAGCTACAACCCCGAACAAAATAGTTGGAACACCCTTGGTCGATTTTCCCCGCTTCCCCTCTTCACAAAGTTCAAAATCGCTCAAACTTTCCCACACTGCGCTTTTTAACAACACTGCACGGGGGCGAGGGGCTGCACTGAGCATGCCCAAAAAATAGGAAGTGTTCCAAGTTTTTTTGACCGGGGTTGTAGGTAATAAATAGGTGCATTTTTGCAATTCTATGCATGTACTTACCACAACACTAGAAGATGATTTACTAAAGTAATTCTTCAAAACTGCTACCCAATAGTCCACTGTCTCTTTTTGAAGCTTTTCCAAGTCCTGAATTATCCCAAGTCTCGAATGAAGATCTTCGGCTTTAGTGGAATACAAAAAGTCACCGACTATAGCATCTGCAAAGGTGTCATGAGGGTGATTCTCAAAATTGTTCTTTGTGTCCAGAATTTTGCGATGAATGACCACACCCATGCGACTCGTGTCAATCACTTCTTTTCCCTCTGCAAGATTTCCCAAAACTTCCTTGATCTTTTCTTTAGTGGCATTTAGCTTTCCAAATGGCACATTTTTTGCCTTTATCACCAAACAGCTTTCCAAGTACTCCAAAATATCACAGGAAATGTCGCTGCAAAAAGGATCTGGAATTTCTACAAGATCACGCTGTAGTGGAGCTATTGGGGTATCAGTGAGATAGTCTAGTATGACAGACAGAGCAGTCATACCATAACGATCACTACAGATTGGCCCTCGGAATCCTAAGAGAACAGAACCTGATTCTTCATCTTCCGTTGGGAACCTGACAACCTTTTCTACAGCATCACTAAGAGGTGGGACAGGAGTTTGCCATGGTCTCTTGTAAGGAGGCAATGTTTTCTAAAAGGAGGGACGACAAAATTTATATTTCACAGACAAAACATTCCTGCCCTCTCGGGCACACAAACTAGATTTACAAAATTCCTGCATGGTGTTTGATGCAACAAGAATAATGAAAACTTCCAACAAAAAACATATACATGTAATTATGTTGGGCTTTCTGTGAAGAAAAACACAGGACACCAAGTTTCATCAGCTTTTGCTGAGGAGGTACACATGTACATGTATCTCAACGTGTAATTCCACCTGTAATTAACCAGGTTCGAAATGAGTGAAAAACTGGGTATTTTGCAACCAAAAAGCTTCCTGGGTTTGTTTGGAGGGACAGCATGACGCATGACGAATGCTGTGTTCCTTTACTACAATAACAGTTTCAGAATGTAACTAATCTTATGCACCAGTCATGTCTTCTTCAGTCTGAACGACTTTGAGAACATCTGTAGCTTGCTGGTGTTGTACCATTTCTTCGCTCGTTTAGAATATTGCCAATAATATTTTTTTTTAGCTTCATTAGAGGTGACCAATAACAATAAATCCAATCAAATGGACAACTGTTATGAACGTGATTTATTATTACAACCTTGAACGAAAAGTGCATGTTCTTATCAACAGTAAGTACCACAATGACCCCTTCCCCACTCCACCCTGTTCAATGTTGTTCAGTCAAGGGTACTGTTTTATTTTGCGGGGGGCGGAGAATTATTTGTTATCTTATTACATTAAAGGACTTCATTTTGGAACATTACAAGGCAACGTCCATCTTTCAGATTTTTAACATTTTTTTTCAAGATTGTAGGCTTGAGGCTGGTGGCTGGGTTGCCAATAGGACAGGTCTGCGGGGGTTATTGGTATACTATGGGACAGGGTTTGGTTCCGCATTTTCAGCCCATGGGCAATGGGGTACCCATCCTCAACTGGCAACTTAGTCTTTTTAATAATCTTATTACTTTCAATTTCAATGAATGTAAACAGAAATAGATCTTACCTTGGTAAGAATCTTATCCTCAAAAGACTTGACAGTCTGAAATACTTTGACTGGATCAATTTGCCCAGTAATGATTACACACAAGTTTTCTGGTCGATAGAATTGCTGATGATAGCTGCGAACCTGTTGAATCAAACAACAAAATAAAATCCACACAAACCCTTACTCATGCGTTGGGAAAAATTTAACCCCCACAAATCCCACACCAGATTTTCAACTGTAAAAATGCCCAGAAAGACTCGAGAATGGAAGCAATATAATGCAATGCAGTTGCGGTAAATCATCACAGTTTTTTGAATACCCAAAAGAATCCCTGGTCAAACTATACTGCCCAAGAAATATTAGCTAAGGTTCTTACAAGAAAAAGGCAGAAATCATTAATTTCAATCTCAAAACAATCCTTTGCATGTCCCTATGACCAAGACCCCAGAGTACCCCCCCCCCCCCCCCACCCCCCCCCCCCCCCCCCCCCCCACCCCCCCCCCCCCACAACCCACAACCCCAAACACCACCCACCCCACACACCCAACAAAATAAATTTTCTATTCATCATAATAATATAAACAACTAAATCATCAATTTTTTTTATATTATACAATAAAAAATAAATAAAAAACATCAAAATCCACCCCCCCCCCCCACACACACACACCCCCACATTCAATACTACACATACCTACATACATACAATGTACATGCATACATGAACTTTTTTTTTGCTCAAATTTCAGGGTAACCTAAAAGGCTAATATCTTCTTCATTGTTACATAATAATGAAAACAGGTGCCAAAAGGAAAAATGCTCCAAGTGAGTTAACTTCTGATAAAAAGATAAGATAGACCTTTATTGGGTTAACACTAATTACTGTTAATAACAGTTAGTTTTTATTGTGCCCCAAAAAACTGTCAAATTTTCTTATTAACCTGCCTTTCAATGATTCTGACATTAGACTGAATACCAAAGCTACTTTCTGTTTCCAGAAAGTTTCACCTTTAAAATTGATAATAAACTATTAAGAAATGCATACCTTAGCATGACTACAGGTTGTGCGCAAGTTTTCCATAATTCCCCCAGTCTCTGACTATGAGAAAAGTTGATAAAATTCCTTGTAACCTTTCTGCTGGCATATGTATACAGGTGGGTACTAACACTTTTAAGGAGAAATTAGTGGCTGATTACTATCAATACTAATTATTATTTAATGATGTTACACAAGACTATTAGCAATGAAGACTTTTTGCACAACGTCACAGAATTGCAACATTCCTGTGACATTGTTTCGAATAGTTACAACACTGTTCCAACATTGCAACGCTGTGTTGCGCTAAAAATCGACATTTCGAATTGTCCTGTGTAACATCACCTTAAAGGTCAAGAAAATTTTAAGATTTACTATGGTGTTAGGTTTAATAAAATTACAAACCGCTGTTCGCGAAATAAGCCCAGGTTCCTACACAGAGTGGCAGAAGTCAAGCCTTTTACTGTAACTAAGGTGCTTACAGGGAAAAATTCTCATAATGGCAAGTTATATTAAAAACTGAAACTAAGCCTATTTAGTAAAAACAAGTAGAATTTTAAAAATTTCACTGTTAATTTTCATCTAAATTTAAGGGAAGAAGCTTTGACTCAAGCCAACATAGGGTGTAACAGGTGGAAACTGTTGTTACTAAAGTAACTGTTCTTGAAAAGTTTCATATCACATTGTCCCAAGATATTGTGGGTTACTGCTACGGGTCAAAATTAACTTCAGATTTAAATTCTTAACCTAGGTTGATTCTCAATTCCCTTTGTCTCCCACCCTCATAATAATATTATTATTGAAGAATGGTCGCTTGGAATCAAAGGAAATTAAGAGTCAAGCTACAATCCCGAACAAAACTACTTGAGAATGTTTTTTTGTTGATGGGCACTACCTTACGCAACAAAACTGTTTCCACATCAATGGCTTTGCGTAAAGTAAACCCCTTCCCCCAGTTCAAAGTTGCTTCCTACAAATGCCCAGGGATCAGGCTTTCTTTTAAAGACACAACAACACTGATTCCAGGGGGAGGGGGAGGGAAGAATCACTACAGCTACGATGTCTAGAAAAATGCTCTCAAAGTATGTAATTTTATCAAGTTTTGTCCAAGATTGTAGGTTAAACAATGTTAACCTGAATTTAATTTTGACCTGTAACATGGGCCTATTAGGCTTTTAACACATAAACTGTACCTTATAGCCACAATGTCCAGGATACATTTCCCGAGTAAAGTTCAAGAATGTCAAAGATCTTTCCATATTCTCTCTTCCTTGCATCTCACAATAAACAACACCAGCATCTTCACCCTCTCCATTTACATGGTGAACTTCTGTTATGTATGCAGATTCCTAGAAAGTGAAAGACACTGCCTGTCACCAAGGCAGAAGTTTGGAAGAGCTGGGGGACCGGAGAGCTGGGAGCACTACAAATTAATGCAATATAATGCCTGTGTTGTAAAGTTACGACAAAAAGAAAAAACCTTACTGCTGTATTTCCATGAATAATAGCAAGGGGCGATTATTTCTTTTTTTACACAAAAAGGGGGCGATTGTTATTCGAGGGAAGGCGATCATTCGAGGGAGGCAATTATTTCAAATTAATTAATGCTCACTGGAAGTCATGCCCTAAATATTTTGTTTTATTTTCCCATTAATTAAAAAAATAATCATAACAAATAAACTGAACATGGGCTTTTTAAGTGTTCCAAATTTAGTTCATAGCTGAATCATCACTGATCAGTTTTGCTGGATCACATTGCAATTCATCTTGACAGAGAGGGGATAAAAGGAAGAGAAGATGGCGACGAGATCAAAGGAGTGGCAGGGGGGGGGATTATTCGAGGGAGACAATTAATGGAGAGACGGCTACTATTATTATATTACTTGGGAAATATGGTATATCCATTCAGTGACATTATTTTCCTATCTGCATAAAGATTAGTAATGGTAACAGGACTAAGTGGAGTCCAATTCGGTCTGTAATCATACGAGAGATTAACAAAATCGGACGACAGCATAGCGTCCAGAGTCCAATTTGTTTAATCACAAGTATGATTACAGACCGAATTGGACGACACGAAGTTCTGTTACCAATTAATCATAACTTTAACAAAATTTGTGATATAATAGGCTATTTTTTAAATCAAAACACAAGAAATTCGAAATTTTGTTTTGCTAGCAGTGAAACAAAAAGCCATTTAAGCGCGTGGGTGATGGCGCGTACTGTCCAATTACTAAGGAATGACGCGTACTGTCCTATTAAACTGTCCAATTAAGGCTGAGATCAGGGCAGTTGATACCCAATCAGATTTGACAATTTTGTTATAGTTATGATTAAAAACCAAATTGAAAATTAAACTATGGTACATGTAGGTACAGTGTACGTACACGGGAAACTGCCAACCTACCTCTCCCCTAAGCTAACATTAGCCCATAATTCTCACCTAAGGCAAAATGTTGGCTAAGGGAAGGTGTACAGAGGTGGATCCAGGATTTCTTTTAGGAGGGGGTACACTCGTCTCTTGCTCTACTTCAACACCAATAAACCACATAGTTTTTTTTTGCAGAATACCAGTTGTATTAGAAAACCGCAGGTCATCTCGTGGGGGGGGGGGGGTGCACCCCCTGCACCCTCCCCCTAGATCCACCCCTGGTGTACATGTACGTATATGGGCAGTTTCCCAAAAACATAAATTGATCCAAAGGGTAGAGTGAAAACACATTTTCACTACACTGTGGATTACTGACTTTAAGAGTTGGGTATAAAACATGATCCAGATAGATAGGAAGCAGGTTTAAGAATCCCTCACTGCCTGCAGTTTCCATTGTGTAAGCTGTGTGGTCAGTTGCTGTCCAGGCATTGGTACCCTGTGCCAGGCACCTGTTAGCTAGTAAATCCAAAAGACCCTGCAGTGTCAACAGAAGATGTAATGTACATGTAGTAGAAAAAATATTCAGAAATATAAAATATAAAAGAAACATAAAAGCAAAAGAAGGTAGGGAAGAGATCAGAAAAAAGACAGCAACACATTTATTGTGCTAAGCTGTGGTGATTTTATTAGTTGGAGAGAGAAAACCAGTTACATTAAAACCAATAAAAATAACCGCCTTTAAATTAATGGCTTGCGGACAACTTAGGAAAAATGTAACACACAATTTAAGCAAGGTAAACCATTTTTATATTGAAATCCCTTCATACCTGAAGGTTACAGCTGAAACAGTAGTTTTTTCCCCAAACAAATCCTTACGATTTTAATCTTACAGAACACTGCCGATGTTCATCGACCATATTTCAAGCTTGGGCTATGTATGGTTGAATAAGATATAATCATCAGATGCAAGATACATGTACACGTACATATCAGTTTAATGTTTACTTCTTGCAATATATACAGGTACCTTGTAAGGGTAGTTTTCACTTCCCATGAAGACCAGGTGTTCCAAGGTGTGTGGTAACCCATCATCATCATGAGCCTCAGTGGCTGATGAAAAATTTAAAAGAAAGAGAAGAAATTTTTACATTATAATCTTGTACCCACACAACTGTAATGTCGGCTAAATGAGTAGGCAAAGTTAAAGTCAAGACAATGCAAAGCAGCAATCTTCTGTTTCCATAACATTGTCCGGGGTGGTGGTATAGCTTTATCACAGACAGCAGGTTTTGGAATTTTATTTTAAAGCTAAGCTGTTGGGGTCGGGTGACTTTGCTCATGTTGCTTCATGCTGCACATGATTTTAAATTTTTTAATCTTTGTCTAACCTGCCTGTTAGTACCAATTTTCCAGTGGTTAGCAGTGTAGCAGTAGGGAGCTTGAGCAACAACTACAACAACAGCAATAAGAACACCATAAAAGCAATAGGTTTACACATAGATTAGCAAAAAAAACTTTGCACAAGTATTTTGCTTTTTTGTACATTTCTTTGCAATTGTTGTACAACATTGCCACTATGAAACTGCCTAATATGCCACTTGCACATCTCCCATAATGCACCTTATTTGCCCCCAAATTTTGCACAAGCCCTGTTATTCTCTTGGGACGGCTGTAATACCCAAGAGAAATGAAAACCAAAGCTCAATTTTGGGGGCAAATAAGGTGCATTATGGGAGATGTGCAAGTGGCGTATTTCACATTCTCTGAAGGAGGTGAACACAACACATTTATTTTCTTATTCTTATTTTAAATTTGGATACATTCCTTTAGAAATCAACTCCAGAAAAAAATTCACCAATATTTGACAAGTTGAACGACATGGAAGAAGAGTGATGAATTTCAAAACAGCGAGAATTCATTGTTAAGAGACCTTTTTTGCTACCATCATCCTCATCGTTACTTAAGCTCCCTAGTGCCTGAGTAAATGACTCCCACATGGTTGCTGGTTGTCATAGTTACCAACTGCACTCGGTTAATACAGGCCCGACCCCCGCCTAGAGGGCATATCTACTGTCGAAGAGTTTAACTTTGCAAACAGTTGCACCAGAACATAACAGTACTCACAATAACTTTAAAAAAGAACCGCCACAGTTATTCTCCGACCGCAAATAAAACAGCAGTCCATGCATGTACCAGGTGTTTTAAGAATGTCTCACATGAAAGCTTACAGAATGGCCATTGATCTGATACGTACGTGCCGTGATTTATTAAGAGATCACTTACCAAGGCAAAGAAACCCATTTACGAGTGGACCAGGCACTTCGGCAAAGCAAAAATTAATGCCTGTTCTCTTAGATCGGTATTTCTTGACGGGGATGGAGTCTAAAACCACGAAGGAAGACAATAATTCAAAATGTTCCGCCATCTTTAGAGATGACAAGGAATGCAGAGAGAGGGGCTGGGTCGGGGCTGGGTCCAAGAGCCCACTTGCTTCCAGCGGTTTTTCCTTATTAGCACATGCACACTAACGATGACTCCACAAAAGTTTTCAACATGGCGGCTATCGGCGGCGCTGTCACTCCTGAACATTGTGGTGGATTTTCGTTTGAAAACTGCAAAAGGTAAGCGTAAAAGATAACGACAGTGTTCAGATTGTGACGTTTCATCAATTGAGACCTTCTGATTGCGTTGCAGAAATGCAATATTGGAAAAAATGGGCGCTAAGTTGCCCACAGCGAGGAAAACCGGCACAACCATTTGTGGAGTTGTATTCAAGGTCAGATCTTACTTAAACGCAATCGACAAAGTTCCTTTTTTTTGGCAACGCGTAAGACTATTTCTTAAATTGATGAATACACTTCAGTGTTGAAACTTCGTCTAGTATTCTTGGTTTGCAACCACGTGACAAGGCGCCCATTTTGGGCTTCAATACAATAGAATTTTTTCTTGAACAATTTACATGAAAATGGAGTTTAGTTCTCAGAGGAGAGAAATGCTTTTGTTCTTTACCACCAACATGGCCACTGTGACGTCACATGCAATCCAGCAATTTGATAAATTTCGTAACTAATTCAAAATCTTTTCACCTTGTGATTTTGTTGTACAGTAGAACCCTGATAACTCGAACTCAGATGACTCGAACTCTTCGCTAACTCAAATGTTAGCTCAGTCCAATTTCCTTTGGACTTCACCCCACTTTTCAGTCATTTTCCTCGGATAACTGGAACTCCCCACTAACTCGAACATGATCGTGATTTTGTTGTACAGTCGAACCCTGATAACTCAAACTTCCCAGCTAACTCGAACTAAGTCCAATTTCCCTGGATTACACCCCACTTTTCAGTCACTTTTACTTGCTTGGTTAACTCGAACTCAGATAACTCGAACTGTATTTTATTTCCCTTTATAGTTCAAGTTATTGGGGTTCTACTGTACTTGTCGTGCGCCCCCCCCCCTCCCCTCCCCCAAATGCAATGGATGAGAATTCCTGAGGGGGCTTTAAAAGTCATTTCTGATGGTTTGGCTGTGTTGGTACCTTTGATGTTTGGAATATTTCTGAGGGGTATGAGAAAAAATGGGCTCTTTTTGAGGGGGAACTGTGTCAGTACTTTTGTTTTTTTTTTTCTTAGGGGTATAGTCAACTTACCTCATTATTTTGTAGAAGGGTGTGGCTATTAAATGGAATGGCCTGGAGTCGTGGTCTTTACCTATGTGGCATTTAAACTATGCCTTATTGAGTTGTATGTCAAGATGAAGTATCTATTAAAATTCTACTGTGGTTCACTTTTACATTGTTGATTTTTTCATAGGATGGCATTGTTTTAGGAGCTGATACCAGGGCAACAGAGGTAGATGGTAGACCATTTTGGCTTTCTTGATCAAAACATCTCACTTTGTCTGAATTCCTGTGATAAACTGACTTTACTAATTTTAATGTGTTATAGGATACCATTGTTGCCGACAAAAATTGCTCCAAGATACACTACATTGCTCCAAATATCTAGTAAGTATGGAGTATGAACATTATTGTTGACTGAAATGTTGTTTTACTTTATGTATTATTGATCAAGCTTAGTAAGTTAAGGTGGCTGGATATTTGCCAAGTAGTTTTTTTTGTGTGTTTTATGGACCAAGAGGAAGTCATTGTGCAAAAAACAACAAACTCACACACAGAAAAAACAAGGGCCAAATATCCAGCCATTTTGACCAAATAGAGCTGTAGGCTTGGGAAATAAAGGATTTGTCATATGGCCTGAACCAAATATTTCCTTGGGGGATAAAGCCGGGGATCCCTACCCAACTGGGCCTATACAGGTAGCCAGTCAGAAAATAAAGGAGTCATTGCGTCTTGCTTTCTTGCAGAGCCAGCTAAAAAAGGTTAACATTCAATACAGAATGTAGATAGAAATTTAAAATGGTTTAGCTTCTAAGGCTACTTCTGCATGCCAAACTCAATAATTATAATAACTTATTGTATTGGCTTCAACATTAGCCTGAGATCAGGCTCTTTTTTCTTTATCTTTTTAAATAAAAAATTGGGCCTGATCTCAGGTTAGTTCAAAAGAAGCACAACATTAATGTAGAAGTTGTTCCAGAGTCTAATTTAATTGTGAATGTATTTTCAAGTCAGGGGTAAAGGAATTAAACAAATATAACTTTTCAAAAACACATTTTGGAAATTTATGAATTAGTTTGACACAGCATAAGCATGATTTTTGAATCACTGCCATGCCAGAGTTGAGTAGCATGGTAAAGGGTTTTTGAAATTTGTTGCTCTGCCAGACCAAATTCAAAACTTTTGATTTGATTATAATCCAGGAATTAAGTTAGGCATAGCAGAAGCATGACATAAATGTATGAACAGGTCCTAAGTTTTAGCCCGAAAAAAAATTATGGTGAATTAATTAAATAAAATAACCAATCAATATGGCATTTTATTTCAGTTGTTGTGGGGCAGGCACTGCTGCAGATACTGAATATGTCACACAACTCATCTCTTCCCACATAAAACTACACAGCCTATCAACGGGACGTCAGGTAATAAGTGAAGCGGTTAAAGGAGCTGTGTCACGAAAAAAAAAATTCCAACATTTCAACAGTAGTAACCACCACCAAACTGAGTGAAACACAAAAATAACTGCTCAGAACATGGAAAGAAAATGATTATAAGTAACACAGCAAATACAAAAGGAGGAACAGATGGATAAACTTGAAGAAGATTGAAACAGATTGAGTTGTGCTTTTTGAAAACTTGTTAGCCTAACAGTTTTTCAAAGTTCATTTTTGTTTTTGTTATGTTTGATATTATGCTTAGGAGGTATATTTGTTTGACTTGAAGCCATGATTTTGCCGTTTACAATTAATTTCTCAAGTTCTGTTGCGAGGAAGGATCCGCAATTGGCATTGTTAACAAAATGAACTAGACAAACGTGACAAAGCCCCTTTAATAATAATAGGAAGCTTAAGCAACGACGACGATGATGGCGACAAGAGTGGCAGAAAAGCAACAGGTTCATATTAAGCAAAACAACAACTTTGCACGACTACAATTTGAAAGTGCATAATTTCACGTTTTGTCAAGGACGGGAACACAAGATAAGAACTTTGTTTTTCTTGTCTTGAACTTTCATACAGTCCTTTAGAATTAAACTCCAAAAAATTTGCTAACAGTTGACGAATTAAACAAGATGGAATAACTGTGATAAAGTTTGAGGCAACGTAAATTCACTTTTTAAGTGATGTTTTTATAGCCATCGCCGTCATTGTTGCTTAAGCTCCCTAATGATAATTTCAGGTGCAGCCTGTAAATTTTGATCAATCTGTTCTTTTAGCATTGTGTTATGGTACCCATAAGCAATCAATTTGCAAGTTTGCATATCTTGTACTGTACTTGTATCTTACATTCATTGTATTTTCAGGCTAGAATTGTCACTGCATTACGAATGTTAAAACAGCTGTTATTCAGGTAACAATATTATAAACATCATGGTCTAGAGCTACAATTAGTAGAATTACCTCTTTAGTACCTACAGTGTATATTGCTGGGAGAAATAATGTTTTGGTAATGGATGTGTGTGGCAAAAGGCATCATAAGTAAGGTAGCAAAATTAATGTAAATCAATGTACCGTACACTGAAACAAAGAAATTCAAATTTCAAAAAAGAATTCCAAAAAAAGTAAATTCACCCTTATCACCTAAATAGAAATGCTAGTAGTTTTGGGCAACTGGAGAAACGCGCAATATGTTCTCATCTCTAGGTTGCTTGCATGGTACGTATGTAGCCAGCATCCATTTGGACTTCCATTAACAGTAAATGCTTAGAACACAGTCTGATCACATGCATTTGGACCTTCTATCACTCGAATTGTGATAAGGCACATTTTGACCCTCTGTCACTTGAAAATTACACAAAGCACAGCATTTGAGCAAGAGCATTTGGACCTTCAATCTCTTGCGCGTGCACTCTCTCTCCTTTGGTTATTACATTGTACTAGTATAAAAGATTATAAATATATCTTGATATTTATGAACTGTGCATAGTTGACTTAGCACAATTTCTTTTGTAGATATCAAGGATACATAAGTGCTGCTCTTGTCCTGGGTGGTGTGGACTTGAATGGTCCAACACTACACACCGTCTACCCACATGGTAGTACCGACAGTCTGCCATATGTTACTATGGGTAAGTTGATACAGTCAAACCTCCCATAAGCAACCACTGAAAATGTGAAGATCAGGTGGTCTTCTACTAGACGTGGTTGCTTATAAGATTCTAACAACAATGCGTCTCCTCTAGGAAGAGGTTCTGACATATGTATATGTGTTTTTTTTCTTTTGGAAGAGAATTTATTGCATGCAATTTGTTAGTTACAATGATATTTTGTCTACTTAGGTTCCATGTTATCATTGAAAGGTCTTCAGATACTGTGGGGTAGCACGTAAACCAAACAAAGAGATTAGCTCAAGGGTCAAGTGGTCGCTTATCATCATCATCATCATTATTTTTTATATTTTTTTGTTGTTATTAATTTGTTTTAGGTTCTGGCTCGTTAGCTGCAATGTCAGTGTTTGAATCAAGATATAAACCAGGCATGGAGGTGATTAAAAAATAAGTGGGTCAAATAAAAAATCTCCAATTCCAAACAAAAGTCAGTGAATACTTTGGGCTGGGAGTCTTTTCTGGACTTTTATGTGATGGAAAAACAAAACATTCACAAAACCAGAAACCAAAAGTTTCCACAGTTTCTTAAATTCCTTATGGTATATTAATAATAATAATGATAATTAATAATAATGATAACAATAACACTAATAACAATTTTATACAATGCAACATGTTCTAAAAGCTCATGGCACTTTACAATAGTAGAAATACCAAGATTACTATTTTGTGACAGTTTGAACAAAAAATATTAAAAGGTAATTTTTTTGTTCAAATTCAAATCCTAAATGAAGGTTGAAGATGCTAAAAGGCTGGTACGTGATGCAATTGCTGCAGGAATATTTAATGACTTGGTAAGTGAGTCGCTTGTTGTTAACTGAATGATTTCAGCTCTGTCAAACTGAGCCAGCTGCCAGCAATTTAATTATAGAGAGCTTAAGCAAAGATGTATTTGAGCAATGTTCATCAACCGGTTCAGTGAGGTATTTTCCACTTTGTTATACCTTGACGCTACCAAATGTGTATCTCTAAGTGTTGTTATTCTTATAGAGACTATTCGCTGGAAAGAAATTTGGCCATAACAACTGCCCAAGAATGCAAAAAGTCCACTTCTGGTTGATGTGGGTTGCTGAAGACATGCTTGCTCAAGCTCCCTAATTTTAGGATAATACAAACCACACAAGTGTAGACCTGTGCTGCGTACTTCTCTTGACTGGTTATCTTGCATACTGCTGTAGAAGTAAACGTTAATCAGACTTGACTGTGATTTATACACCTGACTTGTAGCAAAACCATTCTGCTTTAAAATATGAGCATACAACTCTAGTGGCAGCTGCTCACTATGGAGCGCCCAAAGGAGAGGATTTTTAAAGACTACAAGCAGCCACAGTGACCCTGCCATTTAATACTATAATTCCCTCCTTATGATGTGCATGTATGATTATTAAATGTTTGTTTCCAGTAATTACTTCTTCATGAAATGGGAGTTTTGCCTTTACACCTGCCTTTGTGTATAAATCCATCTACAGTTTATCTATTCCCAATGGCACAATTACTGCAGCATTGTGAATATGTCCTCTAAAAATCATTTTTTTGAGTGGAATAGTGGCATCTGCCATCAATGCCTTCTCTATGATTCCCACATCTTGTCAGGCTCCTTTCCTATCTCCTTTGATTTTCCCCTAAGATTTTAGCCGTTTATTTTTCCTTTTTGTTTTAGGGATCTGGAAGTAATGTTGATCTTTGTGTGATCACCAAAGAAGGCACAGAGTATCTCCGGCCATATGACGTGGCTAATGCAAAGGGTATAAGGCAAGGGCGCTACTCTTACAAGAGAGGCACAACAGGTCAGTGGTGGTCATCCCCCTCTCGCTCCTTAGTGTGCTCTAAAGACACAAGAGTAGAAAAAATCCACTTATAACATGTTGAAAAAAAAAGTGGCACCTTGGAAAAGGACAGAAAGGAATGGAAAAGCAGGGGCGGATCCAGGATTTTTTTTAGGAGGGGGTGCACTCGTCTCTTGCTCTACTTCAACATCAATAAACCACTTTTTTTTCCGCAGAATACCAGTTGTATTAGAAAACCGCAGGTCATCTCAGGGGGGTGCGCACCCCCTGCACCCTCCCCCTAGATCCGCCCCTGAAAAGGACACTCAAAGGGTTTCATTTGAATGTTCACACCTTTTCATCCACACAATACATATAAAAAAAATAGTTCCCTGTGGAAGTAGTATTTGAATGGTCACTCCATAGGATTTCACCCACAGGATTAGTAAATAAAACCATGTACATGTGTATCATGATGTTGCCTTAAAGGTTCTGTTCGACGGTTGCTTGCCCCATAAATTTTCTTGCAACTAAGTGCACAAAAATTGCCAAGTGTTGCAGCCCCTGAAATGAACTTGTTGCAGTAAGAGTTACAGAAGATATAAATACACAACTTATGCAGTTACAAAAATAAAGCCTGATAATATTCAGGCTTTCCAGGATGCAAACCCTGACCTCTGTGATACTGAGAATTTTATTTTTTGGAGGCTTTCTCTTGGCAACTGCATATTTAACTCTGATCTTTTCTGCATTCCTTCTGCAGTTCAAATATAAGAAACTCAAATATTCATCATTGAAAAAATTGTAATAATAATAAATGATTAATGTATATTCTATATATTTGCACAGCTGTCCTCACTAAAGATATCAAACCCTTTGTGGTAGATGTCACCGAGACGAGAGGAGAGGCAATGGAGATGTAAAATTCATTTCTGGCGTTTGTCTCTTGATAGTCCGTACTTGTAAACATTTCACTATAGAGTGATTAAGTCAACGTAGACAAAAGATCACGAACTTTTACCTTCCAATGATACCATGTAACTTGCGTGTAAGAAAAACAATAAAAGTTTGTTTCAAAGGAGAAATGATTGTTATTACTATCTTAGTAGATCTTATACGGTAAAAACTCACCAAAAAGACCAAGAAATGACCAAAATGGTTCCTTAGAAGAATACAGTCAAGCCCTCCTTTACAGACACCCACTTGATGTGGACACCTCATTATTACAGACAGTTTGCTTTGTCTCTGGGGAAAGAAAGCCCTTACATTTTTCTCTAAATTCAACCTGCTTGATACAGACACTTTCTATGACCCCCTCAATGTCTGTAGTAACAGCATTGGACTGTATAGTTGTTATAGTGATTCTTAGATACATAATAGTGCCAAACCATATTGGACCAAATTTCAGCCCAGAGATTCCCGATCAGCAGTTTTTTATACAGTTGGACCTCCACTCTTTTTTTTTGGTGGAGAGTCCATACATTGAATCTTGTTTCAACCTCTCTACAATGGCCACTTTCTTCTGTCCCCAAGGTCGTCGTTGTAGAGAAGTTCAACTGTATGTAGGTAAAGTAAATCGTGTGTGTAGTTGTTTGGAATGAAACTGTATACATCAACAAAAGGAGACACTCTTGTTAACATAAAATCTGCTGAGGATTTATTTACCTTAAATTAAGGTCTGTACACACTGCAAACAAATACATGGTGTGCACCCATATCCACTTAGCCTGTGAAGGAGCTCTCTTGAGCACTCGGACAGCAAGGCAAAAAAGGAGGGAGAGCGTGGAGTCATGCCTCAGGAATTTGAATATCTGCATTTTGCCCCACCACCAGTGCACCCCAGAGAGCCTGCTCACAGGCTAATATCCACTCATTGAGGGACAAGGTGCAAAATTTTATTCTAAAATAAGTTTCTCTTAAACATCTCTAACACACTTACATGCTGGACAGAGAATTAATACATGTTTCAACAATTCATTGTACATGTTGTATTTTAACAGTTTGTTAAAACTACTCTCTCTGACCTTTGTCAGGCCCTACTTGAAAACAAGCTGAAAATATCCTCAAGTTGAGCAATGCAACGGATGCAGACACTTTCCAATGAAAAAAGGATTTCCTCCCATGAAAAGGAAAAGAAAAATCCCATAAGCATTAGTTGGTCACCATGTCGAAGGGTATCCAAACAGAATGATACTGCCTAAGGAATATTGACACTCTAGTATCAGAAGTATCAATCAAGGTGTCCCTTACTAAACCTTTACTAAAATCTAATTTGCTTCAAATCTCAATGACTGAGCACACTTATAACTGGACTTCTTACTGCCTGCAGCAAAGAGAATTCAAAATGACATTTTAAAATTTTTGGCAAATAAAGGATAGCTGATGCCAGAGGTTTTGCCCAACCACCAGGAGCGGACAGCAACAGCAACGAAAAAAGGAGACATCTGAAAGCAAGCTCAAAAAAAAACTTTTAAAAAAGTGAAATTTGCCTTTTTTCAATCTTCGTTACGATTTATCCAACTCACTTTCTCGAATGTAGGCACTCTCTTACGGATTTAAATTCCTTAGAACCTTATCCAACTTTATGTCCTCCATTAAGCATGAAATTAGGGGTTCAACTTGTAGTCATGTAGTGACGGCAAAGAAATGTATAAAACAAGTGTACAGCATGTGCAAAGTTGTCGTTTTGCCTATTAAAGCTATGCCTCATTTTAAAGTCCTTCTTGCCGTTGTCGGATCTTAAGGTCCCCACTTATGAAGGTTAGCCTGTGTTGCAGCTGGCCAGCCAACATATTGTCTAAACCAGACAGTGTAGAGTACCTGCAACCCAGGCTAATGAATGTCAATAGCACCTGGCCAATTAGCCTGTGCCACAGAAGAAACTAAACCTCTGATTAAGTCTGTCTGTGAAACAGTGCCAATATTCTTGTTCTGGGTCCCCACCTGTGTACCATGATTTGAGTATGCATCATGAAAACCATTGTTGATATCCCAAAAGGAATCAGGTTGAAAGGAAATTTGAAACACACTTCCAGTAATTCGTTGAGTCCCCTGGGGGCCCAGAAAAGGGATCTGAGAGCTACTTCACAGACGTTACTAATTAACAATTTATTCCTCCTTGAGTCAGTAGCCCATGGGGGCGAGAGGAATAGTTGTTTTAGTAAAATCCAACTAGTTGGTCAGAATATCGAGACATTAAACAACTTTAGCTAACAAAATGCGATTCAGCCGCCATTGTTTGGGTTTTCAAAGTCGGCACTTTTCACTTCTAGTGGGCTATAACATATAGCCTAGTAGTAGCTCAACCAATCAGAATGCAGCAATGATACCAGATCACTAGTTGGGTTTTACTCATCGGAGTTAAGATTCCATCTGCAATGCAGGCTTCTAGCCAGTGAGGGAATGAAAATACTATTTTACACTAATACTATCACAGTGATTTACTTATTTCTGTTCATGATGTTCACTCTAAAAAATTAAATTATGTAGTAAGAGATGACAAAAAATAATGACTACATTGCAACTCTTTTAGGGCTGGCATAAAGAGATAGCCTATTATTGCACGTCAGGGGTGGATCCAGGATTTTTCTTAGCAGGGGGTGCACCACTATTAAAGGAACGGGGTAACTAACTAGTGACGTAAACAAATTTTAATACAGAATACCAGTTGTATTAGAAAACCGCAGGTCATTAATTTTCAGGGAAGTGGGGTGCGCACCCCTGCAACCTCCCCCTAGATCCACCCTACAAAGCCTTGCAAACTTCTAGACACCATAGTGACAGTGACTCCACTTTACTAATTTTTCAACCAACTAAGTCTCCTACCCAAGGTTTTGAAAAGTGAGTGCACAGAGGATTTCTCCAGGAGTCTCCATCAATTTTGTTCCACGATGTCTTGCCTAACAATATTTTAACGGCACCACTGTATGCCTCCATTTCAAGCTCTACTTAATAAATTACTCAGTGTGCTACTCCCAGGGAGAGAGGGGGCATTGCTGAAGTTAAAGTGACATGTTGATTGTCAAAGGATTTTTTTTTCAGTTTTTTGGCTGCCTTAAAGTTAAGTAGGGAATTTGGGGGGGGGGGGGGAAAAAATTCCACAAAATTTTGGAGTTTATGGAGAAGCGGGGGGGTTTTTTGTTTCACACCCAGTTTTAACTCTCCAATGGGAAAAAAAGGAAAGAATATTAAAAAACAAAATCCCAAAAATACCCTCCCATTTTTGGGGGGGTTAATTACTTTAACTCCATAAATTTTATTACCGCGTGTAACAT